>JAYKKM010000144.1:600000-800000 GCA_035772405.1 Chrysogorgia sp. JL179-B06
CAAATACTCTAAAAAAGGTAGTGTATAGTGCATTTGATGTAAAATTTTCAGTAAAGTCTCTTTATCCAACCTCCTACTTGATATTTTGACATCAACCTTACCACGAGACAAATATTAAATGTGACTTACAGCTTGGTTATTTCAATATAGTAAATTTTTTGCTACTCAAGTTTTAACACAAACTCAGAAGATGTTTTTGAGCCCCCAGATAGGAAGCCATTAGATCTCTGGTTTGATGCTCTACCAGAACTCAGATGGCAGAGCAAAGGCTACATTATGTACTACAGTAGTTCATATGTGCAACATACATACTGCTAAATCAGCACTCTAGAACCTGAGTTTAACGTCCCGGTCCCCTATGTTTTATGACCACCTGTCATTTACGACCATTTTCTGGCATGGATGATTTGTAGCTAAAATATACCTGTCTAACGTGACCAGCAACCACATTTTTGTGTCCCAAACAAGACATACTGTATATACCTGTTATGAGCAACCTTTTATGACATAAACTGTATGAAATACAAGAATGAGAGTCTTCGTTTTGGCGGTAAACAATTGAGAATGCGACTATTAGCAAAGTTAGCAAACTTGCCGCTTTTTAATCATTTTTGCATCCAATCCTGCTGTATGTTCCAATGTCTCTTAACCACTCAGTCAACAAGGCATGCAAAGAGGGGCACTCCTCTCCTCATAAACAATGGTTCAGCAACATCATCCCCACATTGAAGATATTTGCTAAGAGTAAATATGGTGCACAAAGGTTCTTTTCCTCAACCAATATGAATATAACAAAAAGGACCGGTTTTTGATGCTTTGACAAACATTCTAAAATAGGGTTTTTTGTGAGAATCAAATGCTACATCCTGCAAAGTTAAATGAACAGAAGATGAAAATGCACTGGTACTGCACTTGACATATTGCAAACTCTGAAGATTGCAAGAAATTAACCAAAATATAACCAACAAGATTGATTTGATTGCAAGAAACCAAAATATAAGCCGCGCAAAATGTAACATGATCATAAACTTGAAGATCCAACAAACTTTAAATCACCCACATGGCATCCTTTGTTACTGTAGCAACCAAGACTGATGATTCTTACAAATGATTAATCCCACAAACAACTTGTTGAAGCCTTATGCAGCTGTTGATAATTGGATCATTGAACGCCAGTTTTACAGGGGCTGTGGAGCACTTTTTAGAGTGGGGGTGTGTGTGAAATTTCAAGTGGTGAAGATTACGGGGGGGGGGGGGTGTGCCGAAAAAGATGTTGAATTTCATACTATTTCAATTTTATTTTACAAAGCATGAATGTGCATGTTTACATAGGTGCACTGGTACACTTAACAACAACAACAACAACAACAACAACAACAACAACAACAACAACAACAACAACAACAACAACAACAACAACAACAACAACACCATTAACAATAATCATGATAATCATGACAATTAAACTTGTTAAAGTCAGATTTGGTAAACTTGAGCATTTGCATTGCACGAAGTCTAAGACATTGTGTGCTACAGTCGAACCTCTATTAAGCGGACACCTTTGGGACTCGGTCTAGGTGTCCGCTTAATAGAGGTGTCCGCCTAATAGGGGTTGGCACAGTAGGGGGTACGCATGGGATTACAAGTTTTTTATAGACTTAGTTTGTTTTTACTGTCAAATAATTAATACAGCACTATTTGACTTAAATCCACATATTTATTTAATAGTTCAAAATATATCAAAACATTAACTAAAAACATGAAATACATTAGATAAGTTATAATATTAATTAAAGAAAGAATCAATAAGTGTTTGCTTGCGGGGCTCACGTAGCCGCAAGTCTCTTAACATGTTGTTAATGTTCAGAAGAGTATTGGAAAGCTCTTCAAGGCCACAATATTCGGCAAACACTGCTAGCTGCTCGGAAATCAGGAGGGCTTCAGCAGAAGATTTAGTTGCTGGTTCTTTAAGAGAACAGTCAAATTTATAAAGACCGGCACACGAAGGAATCTCGTCTTCCACATCGATAAACTGTCGAGCATTTGTTGACTCTGCCATCACCAGCGTAGAACACAACTCCAGAAGACTTGCATATCTTCCTCATGGAATGGATCGTTGTCATGATCATCTGCCGTACAAGTTTCATTTTTGAAAGAAAACGTTAATCTTGAATTCCATGTGCCCATTTAGTAGAGGTTATTCTGTTTATTGGGAACCAAGAATGGTGTCCGCGTCTGCTTAAGAGAGGTGTCCGCTTAATAGGGGTTGCAACTATAGAGTTTTATTAAATAAATGACCGGGATCTTGGTTAGGTGTCTGCTTAATAGAGGTGTCCGCTTAGGGTTGCAATTATAGGGTTTTATTAAATAAATGACCGGGATCTTTGTTAGGTGTCTGCTTAATGGAGGTGTCCGCTTAAGAGAGGTGTCCGCTTAAGAGAGGTGTCCGCTTAAGAGAGGTGTCTGCTTAATAGAGGTGTCCATTAAGGGAGGTTCGACTGTATTTGATTCACTAAATCAGTTGTTAACACGCATTTCAAACTTTTAGATCCACATTTTCTTTTTGAGTAATGTCAACTGAAAAATATTATAAAGAAGCACTCTATACCCAATTTAAGAAAATTACTGTAATTACAGTAATATTTTAAGAGGGTTTAATGATTTGGCTAAAAAGGATATAAAGTATATACAAACAAGCAGGGCAAGGTGATCCAAAATTATTTAGTTTCCCTAACTGGTTACAAAATTCAATGAATTTCGTTTCTGCAAAGGAATAGGTTTGTCTTGTCGATGCAGTCAAACTTTCCAAAAAGTATTGCCTAGTTAATAATATAATAATAACAAGATGCCTGTTAGGCGTTAAATCGGGTTACTGTAGCCTGTGCAGTTAACTATGATGCCACAAGAATACAGCCACATAACTGACTTCAAACACTTCCAAGCAAGCAGCTGGCTCCTGGCTTGTATAATCAAGGACAAAAATCAGTTTGAATGGTGTGTACAATGTATCTGGCTATGCAGACCAACTAACATGCAGTTGGCAAACAACAACAACAATTTATGTGGGGTGAGGGACAATGGAAAATACATGGCTGAACAAGCTGTCACTGGAAAACCACCAACCTTACGGGAGGTGTCCATTAGTGAAGGTTCCACTGTATTATGTCTTGATGTGGTAGGATTATTTTTTTACGTCTGCAGCTGTGAAACATCAAACACTATGTTATTGTCCTACAGTAGTTGTTCATTTGTTTGTTTGGATGTGTCCACCCCGTTGATAAAACATTACGTCATTTGTATAGGTTTCTAAAATGGTAAGATCAAACGGTAAGTTCCAAGTACATTAAATAAATGGCGAGGACCTTGGACTACTGTCCTCTTAGGGGAGGTATCCATTAGTGAAGGTTATAGATATAGTGTTTTATTAAACAAATGGCGAGGATCTTGTACTACTGTCCTCTTAGGGGAGGTGTCCGTTAGTGAAGGTTATAGATATAGTGTTTTATTAAATAAATGGCTGCGACCTTGGACTACTGTCCACTTAGGGGAGGTGTCCATTAGTGAAGGTTATAGATAGTGTTTTATTAAATAAATGGCCAGGACCTGGGACTACTGTCCTCTTAGGGGAGGTGTCCGTTAGTGAAGGTTATAGATATGGACTACTGTCCACTTAGGGGAGGTGTCCATTAGTGAAGGTTATATATAGTGTTTTATTAAATAAATGGCCAGGACCTTGGACTACTGTCCTCTTAGGGGAGGTGTCCATTAGTGAAGGTTATAGATATAGTGCTTTATTAAATAAATGGCCAGGACCTGGGACTACTGTCCTCTTAGGGGAGGTGTCCATTAGTGAAGGTTATAGATAGTGTTTTATTAAATAAATGGCCAGGACCTGGGACTACTGTCCTCTTAGGGGAGGTGTCCATTAGTGAAGGTTATAGATAGTGTTTTATTAAATAAATGGCCAGAACCTTGGTCTACTGTCCTCTTAGGGGAGGTGTCCATTAGTGAAGGTTATATATATAGTGCTTTATTAAATCAATGGCCAGGACCTTAGACTACTGTCCACTTAGGGGAGGTGTCCATTAGTGAAGGTTATGGATATAGTGTTTTATTAAATAAATGGCCAGGACCTTAGGTGTCCATTAGTGAAGGTTATAGATATAGTGTTTTATTAAATAAATGGCCAGGACCTTGGTCTACTGTCCACTTAGGGGAGGTGTCCATTAGTGAAGGTTATAGATATAGTGTTTTATTAAATAAATGGCCAGGACCTTAGACTATACTGTCCTCTTAGGGGAGGTGTCCATTAGTGAAGGTTATAGACATAGTGTTTTATTAAATGAATGGCCAGGACCTTAGACTACTGTCCTCTTAGGGGAGGTGTCCATTAGTGAAGGTTATAGATATAGTGTTTTATTAAATAAATGGCCAGGACCTTGGACTACTGTCCTCTTAGGGGAGAACAATGATTCTGAGTCCCGGACAGGAATCGAACCTGTAACCTTGTGATTGCCGGTGAGACGCTCTAACCATTGAGCCACCGAGACTCAGATGGAGAGTGAAGGTTACAATGATGTACTGAGGCGATTGATATATGTACTGCCTATGCGGCAGTCACTACCCTGTATATATTGGTAATGTTTGGATGTGTTAGTGAATGTGGGAGAGCTCGGAGTAGACAGACGATACATGGGCGATCGTCAAGCTCGTATCCTCAGAAAAATGATTGTGAGTCCGGAACAGGAATCGAACCTGTAACCTTCTGATTGCCGGTGAGACATTCTAATCATTGAGCCACCGATATTCTGAGGATACGAGCTTGACGATCGCCCATATATCGTCTGTCTACTCCGAACTTTCCCACATTCACTACAGCAGTGTACATATTAACACTTTTATAACACTCAAAATACAATAATACAATAGTACTTCTGACATACTGTAGGATGAAATGCAATTTTCATTTTGGTAAAACATAATACAGTTTATTTTTTCCGGTCGGTATCCTACCTAATCCTGCTTTTTGATTGGCTAACGAGCTCGATATAATTTAATTTTTAAATGCGTTTTATAAGCAGTAAAATATTCTAAAAACATTTGAAAATGAACTCAAACGAGATGAACATATTGAAAGGCATATAAGTGAGTTTTTTATCCGAAAAGAGACTTGACTCTCAATTTCCATTGACGAAGAAAAAGCACAGACCACTAGAAATACTGATGCCGACAAAAAAACAAACAAGCCAGGATATTGAAGTGCCTTTGCAATGAACAATTCAGTTGTAAACTAACTATTTTGTTTCAAGGAACTCTTAAAACTATAAAGACTAACCATTTGCAACTTTTTCATATCTCGCTTCAATCTTGAGACATTGCACACTGCATAATAACTTATTGAAAGCGCTTATATATCCTTGAGATTGTGTAATGAAATCACTTGAAATGCAGGTGCATGTGCGTGGATGTATCCAATAACATCAAGTATGCAAATCATCAAACGATTCCATGTGATAATGGTATAGTCATGCAGAATTTTTCAATAAGTCATTATGCAGTATGATCATTTCCATATTAAACAAAATGTTAATATCTCAATAGTGAAGTGAGATATGAAAAAGTTGTAAACGGTTAGTCTTTATAGTTTCAAGAGTTCTTTCAAACAAAAGAGTTATTTTACAACTGAATTTTTCATTGCATAGGCACTTTAAGGGGAAAATTTACCGTTTTTGTCGGTCCGTATTGAGAAATATTTTCCTTGGTCTCAAAAACGTCACTCGGCCTGCGGCCTCGAGCCGTATTTGAGACCTCGGGAAATTTTATTTATTTTTTAATAACTTTATTGGGAAAATGAAATAAAACTACATTACACAACTACAAAAACTACATACATATTTCTCCAAACAGAAACTACATACATATTTCTCCAAACAGAAACTACATACATATTTCTCCATAGGGATCTCCAGCTGGTAAATAACAGATATATATGTTCTATAATATATGTCTTTAATTTTTAGCTGGAAAGTTTAGCAAAAGAAGACTTGGTGAAGTACATTAAAAAACAGTTAGCTGTTTTAAAACAAACAAGAACAAAGTGTGAAGGTCAGTCATTGATTGTTATTTTGTTTTTCACTACCTACCTTCATGATTGTAAATCATGATAGCAGAAGTTAATAAATAGAGAATATATTGTATATTTTCACAGGGTTGCAATCACAGTTGGATGAGAAACAAAATGAAGTGGAAAGTCTTGAAAAAGAAAAAACAAACTGGTTATCAAGAGGTGTTCAGGCCGAGTTTGAGAAAAGAGATGAGGTATTTGTACGAAATATTTACAATACCTGTATTACATGTACATGTACAGTACTCCGACTTTGTTACGATATATATTTTATTTATTTTTTTAAGTTTTGTGCAAAGGTACAAAAATACATTTTTAATAGGTACAAACCAAAAACCATTCAAGTAGTTTAGACATATTTTGATGCTACTGGATATTGTCTTCACCCCTGACGAAGTATATTTGTATTTGTATTTAATAAGTTTGTCAAAGAAAATTTACATTCATGACAGGTGGAAGAAACAGGACAGATGTCCCAATTGATATCATCCACCCTACCTATAGTATATTATTATTAAAAAAAAAAAAAAATTAAAATATGTTAGCTAAAAAAGTATATATACAATAAAGTCTTATAAAACAGATTTCATGCAAGTTCATATAAATTCAGAGTTGAATTTCTTGAAGTAATAATCCTGCAATTTTGTTTTGAAGGAAGTGTCACTGCACTTAGCCACTGCACTTAGTAGCCTGCGAGCAGGAGAGAGCCTCACAGGCTATCACTGCACTAGACATTAGGTCGAGACTTGCGATGTGAACTGTAACTTTTTAAGTCACATTCAATAACTACAGTAAACCACAGTATATATAATAATATATAATATAATTACAGTTCTTAAAATACACAACTCGACAGGCCTCAATGCCTTACAATGTTAAAAATGAGAATACATAATACATCATAAAACTAAGGATGGAAAAAATACACAAACAAGCTATAAGTAGCACTGTACGTATTTATTCAAGTGGTTTTTGGTTATTTATATATACGGGCGGAATCCTAGCCTTTCCTGCAACCTGATTGGCTGCAGCAGCGGGCGGAATTTTACGATATTTTGACCACGGTCACGGAATCCTAAATGTTAAAAATTTTTATCGTGATTTTTGCTTCATTATTAACTGGAAAATGGAAAACTAATGCAGAATTTGATTCAACTAAGCTGGAAATAACTATATTATACAAAAACTAAAGTTTTTTTGTTTTTTTTCTTTCCTTATCAAAAGAATGCAGTTTTACCAAACTAAAGTAACTCAAATCTTTTACCTTGTATAATAAAAAAAATAAATATGTTATTTACCGTTTTTGGTTGGTCCGGATAGAGAAATATTTGCACTCGGTCTCAAAAACGGCCTGCGGCTTCGGGCCTTTTTTCAGACCTCGGGCAAATATTTCTCTATCTGGACCTCCCAGCTGGTAAATAACATATAATGTGTTTTTGTTCAAGTTATTGTTGGTTAGTACTTAGTTGTTGATTAGTTATGTGTAGTTCTGTTGGCTGCTATACTGTAGCTTTTACTTGTTTTTTAGATCACGGCCAAAGATCAAGAATTACAGCTGGCTGCTGAGCTTGGTCAGCGAATGTTGGAAAAAAATGATGATTTACAAGAATATCTTGAAGCTTTGCAACAGGATAATTTAAACATTGTAAAAGTAGGTTGAAAGAGACATTTGTAGTTTGTGGCACTGTACGCGTATAGATTTATTAATAATAACTATTGCATTCATTTATTTGAAAGGAATTGGATAAAGTATCATTAGAACGAGACACATATAAAAATTCTGTGGAATCTCTTCAGGTAAGAATTTCGACAGAAACTAATTGTTCTAAGTACTGTCATCTTTTATTGAGCAGGCGCTCTTGTGGGCTAACTGACCATTTAAGACATTGTAGACAAAAACGTACGCTATAAAATATAAAACAAAGGAAAACATAGTTTATGATCAATATACGGTCAATATATGATCAATATATGGACTATGGACAATATATGGACAATATATGGTCAGTATATGACAATATATGGATAATATATTGTCAATCTTTGGTCGATATATGGATAATATATTGACAATATATGGTCAGTATATGGACAATATATGGACAATATATGGTCAATATATTGTTAATATATGGTCAATATATTGTTAATATATGGTGAATATATTGCTAATATATGGTCAATATATTGTTAATATATGGTCAATATATTGTTAATATATGGTCAATATATTGTTAATATATGGTGAATATATTGTTAATATATGGTGAATATATTGTTAATATATGGTCAATATATTGTTAATATATGGTCAATATATTGTTAATATATGGTGAATATATTGTTAATATATGGTCAATATATTGTTAATATATGGTCAATATATTGTTAATATATGGTCAATATATTGTTAATATATGGTCAATATATTGTTAATATATGGTCAATATATTGTTAATATATGGTCAATATATTGTTAATATATGGTCAATATATTGCTAATATATGGTCAATATATTGTTAATATATGGCCAATATATTGTTAATATATGGTCAATATATTGTTAATATACATATATGGTCAATATATTGCTAATATATGGTCAATATATTGCTAATATATGGTCAATATATTGTTAATATATGGTTAATATATTGTTAATATATGGTCAATATATTGTTAATATATGGTTAATATAGTGTTAATATAGTGTTAATATATGGTCAATATATTGTTAATATATGGTCAATATATGGTCAATATATGGTCAATATATTGTTAATATATTGTTAATATATGGTCAATATATTGTTAATATATTGTTAATATATGGTCAATATATTGTTAATATATGGTGAATATATTGCTAATATATGGTGAATATATTGTTAATATATGGTCAATATATTGCTAATATATGGTCAATATATTGCTAATATATGGTCAATATATTGTTAATATATGGCCAATATATTGTTAATATATGGTCAATATATTGTTAATATACATATATGGTCAATATATTGCTAATATATGGTCAATATATTGCTAATATATGGTCAATATATTGTTAATATATGGTTAATATATTGTTAATATATGGTTAATATATTGTTAATATATGGTTAATATAGTGTTAATATAGTGTTAATATATGGTCAATATATTGTTAATATATGGTCAATATATGGTCAATATATGGTCAATATATTGTTAATATATTGTTAATATATGGTCAATATATTGTTAATATATTGTTAATATATGGTCAATATATTGTTAATATATGGTCAATATATGGTCAATATATTGTTAATATATTGTTAATATATTGTTAATATATTGTTAATATATGGTCAATATATGGTCAATATATTGTTAATATATTGTTAATATATTGTTAATATATTGTTAATATATGGTTAATATATGGTCAATATATTGTTAATATATTGTTAATATATTGTTAATATATGGTCAATATATTGTTAATATATTGTTAATCTATTGTTAATATATGGTCAATATATGGTCAATATATTGTTAATATATAGTTAATATATGGTCAATATATTGTTAATATATTGTTAATCTATTGTTAATATATGGTCAATATATTGTTAATATATGGTCAATATATGGTCAATATATTGTTAATATATTGTTAATATATTGTTAATATATTGTTAATATATTGTTAATATATTGTTAATATATTGCTAATATGGTCGTAAAAAAAGCAGAAATGAGTGTTGCTAATTTTGTTCCCGTATTTTGATATTGCGACGTAAAATCAGTATAACGTTGCGCAGAAAGTTCTGACGTCACCTACAGTGTAGTGTTTGCTTTTATTAACTTGATTGGGAATTTGATGAGATGTTACGAAGGAAATTACTAGCAAAAACACGACGCTGTACTAGAAATTAATGTAGGTTTACTTTGCTTTGTTGTTTTTGTTCGTATTGAGTTGATGACTACAGCGCGTAACCGCTGATGGGATTTTGCAGGCTCTAAAAAGTTAATGGTGGATTTGGTGGACTAATATTTCGAGTGAATGCACTTCGTATGACGAAGTTCCTCTGACGAAATGCCTTCTCTCGAAACATTATAAAGTAGAGTTACAACAGTATTAAAGGACATTGGCAATAAAAAAAGTACCTTTTCGATCAAAGTACATAACTTAAATAGCCAGAATATAGTAGTTCGAGGTTGTAAAAATGCTCGTAAAGCGTATTAATTGCACTGTCAAAGTTGCTAACCTGAATCATTATCCGCCATATTGGATGTATTTTCGATATGCGTGTGACGTCACAACCAGGGTAAAGCGAAATTTTTATCTAGAGACCCTCATGTCTTTATAAGTTTGAAACTTTGTGAATGTCTTCCTTTTTCAATTGAACCACGCCATTTTAACAAGTATTCCGTGAATACGCGGCTACCCACATAGTAGCTGTTTCATCAGGTTTACCCTAAGTGTAATGTCACCATCTTCCCAGTTAATTAGGCAAAGTATTACAACAAGATAGCGGATGATAGGATTCTCTTTGGTCAAAATTAGTGCTGTTGTCTTGTACAAGAGTAGTTTTGTTTACTTGGATTACCTTTGTAAGCCTGTTTGTTAATCAGAAAGTCAAAAATTTGAAATTGTGATTTATGTTGCCAATGTCCTTTAAGGTGCAAGGCTCCCGAAAAAAGGCTAGTCGGGTAAACTCTTTTCAAACCTTTTGCAGGTACACCCTTTACCTCCTACACACTATTTCGGTAGTACGTCAACCTTTTACAGTATTTTATTTGTATTTCTTCATTGCCTACACAACACAACACGTTTATATTTATGCTAAATTAACTGTATTGTTTAGGATGGTGTTGCTACATCACAGACAGGCTGTTTACGTAGTGAAGAAATAAGCAGTGAAGAAAGTAATCGACTCCTTCAGAAAATTAAGGTAATGGTGTATATTAAAGTGTATATGAAATGAAAATTAAGTTTGTCTTATTGGAATGAACTCTTTAAAATTAATAGAAATTATTTAAATGAACAATATTACCACACATACACAGTTCCCATGGTTACACATCAGTTTCTAGACTCTTTTCTTCATAAAATAACATTATACTATTTCTGTCATGTTGAACAAAATTTTCAATGTTCAACAATATTCCATTTTAAAATTATGGGTGATATAAGCAATTATAGGAAAGCAAATATACACACCAAAAACAAAACAAATTTCATGGCACAAAATAAATAAATTATGTTTTTATGTTCGAGAGGGTCTAGAAACTTAAACAAAAATCGTATTAGGCTAGTAATGCTTGGTTCGATGGTTTCTATCTTTGTGCCAAGTTTCACATGAAAAATGTTACTTTGTGAGTCGGGATTAATGGCTATAGTTAGAGTCAAATCACTGAAGTTAAAAATTCCCATTTATATATAGAACCATTTCATAATAAAAATAGGTTTAAAGATCTGTTATTCAAAATCTGTTACTGAGTGGTTTTGCAAGGACTGTAATACGCCGGAGTGCCAGAAATTTACACACTGCCTGATAGGATTACCATAAAACACTGAAAATACTGGTTAATTGTTCAGGGTTAATTGGCGAGGGGTTGTTGCGTGATGTATTTCTAGTCTATAATTAAGTTTGTGTATGTAATGTCACGTGACCAAGTATGCGTTCACATATTGTAATAACTGTTAATCATTGTGCGCTTATCCAACTAAAGCTTATTTGCATAATAAATAACGTCATCATAATTCTTATGAGGGTATAAATAGGGATCCTAACTTTACAACGATCACCCCTGATGAAGACACTAGATTGGAGTGTACTACTTTTTAAAGCCAGAGTAGCGTCAAACTATGTCCAATTAAATAAATCATCATCTATTGTATTTTAGTATTTTATCTTGTGTCATTTTGCATTGTTCAATCTAACCTTCACATTTCTTCCCTTTGTAAGCGAAATAACAGTAGAGACACTTACGCAAGTTAATCTCCAAGAAAGTCTCCATGTTTTCAAGTGTTTGTGTATATAACATTTGTTCCTATTTTACTTCAAGGAACTACAAATTGAGCGGGAAGAGACATTGGAAAAACTTGAAAACTTAAAGACAGAAAGAAACCAGTTAAAAACAACATGTAAAGTGAGTATGTGGACGGTAAATACTTTTTGTGCGCAGAATTTGTTTAGAGTTCGCGGATACACTTGAAAATAGGGAGTCTTTTGTGGATTAATATAAATTTGTAATTTTTTAAATCACCTGATTAGAAGGAATGGTTCGCAAAAGTTATTGTTCTATGTTGTTGTTCACTTTCACGGTCACTTTTATATGTAAAAGAAACATCACAGATCATGACCTTAGGGGCTCCTCTACCTCTCTGCAGCTACCTTTACCTAGAACTGAAAATCCTAAGAAACGTTTTTGTTATGATGGAGCTAAACTGTGGAATTCTCTACCCGCAGATTTGCGTGAATCAAATTCATTACCAATATTCAAAAATGGAATCGACGCTCACAATTTTTAATACTATACAGACCTTTTAATTTAATATATTATTATCGATTTGTATATGTAGAACTAGCTTCTGTTTTTAATTAGTAAATAATTCATTTTTTAATCAGTAAATGTATATATTTGAACAAATAATGTAATCCACACGCCCCTTGTGGAAACCAGCTTTTAAGTTGACGGGGCTAGCGTGTTATTTTAAATAAAGTTTACCTTACCTTACCTTACCTTACCACTGAACGTATTGTATTTTCTGTATAATGAAGCAGTCATCCAATAACAATGTTTGGATTTAATAGCGAAGCGCACAGATGACGTCACTATTCATGTTTGTCTGAGTCTATAATTTATTCTTGTTTATTCTTGCATTCCCAACAATAGAAAATAGCTATTTAGGAATCTCTTGAGATTTAAATTTGGTTTGTTTGTCTGAGTTTTTGTGCGCTTCGCTATTAGTGTAGTCCTTCATCGTCACGTGCAGTTGTGAGCGCCGTCACGTGTCCATGGAATTTCCTTTCTCACACCAATAAAAAAACACTTTCTCCAATACAATAACCTGACCATTGCGTCGTCTGGAAAGACAACGGAGCTTCCAAACCATCCCCCTCTACTAGCTATGGACTAATGAAGGGTTTTTAAAATGTTTATTAAAAACTGTTATTTGTCCAAATGAGTAATATAAACATGTTGTGTTGGCAGTGTAGAAATACAAATAGAATGCTCTAGAAGGTTGGTGTACTATACACGTATCGTGATTCCCACAAAACGCAAGATTTTACCGCACCTTCTCGCATCAATGCGCGTGGTTCGCGCAGGATTTGTGATCGGAGTATTATCCCTACCAAAAATCCCGCGAGAACCACGCGCATTCTCGCGGGAAGGTGCGGTAAAATCTTGCGTTTTGCGGGAATCGCGATACGTGTATTGAAATAATGTGTATAAGATAGGAGTTGTAACGTTCTGAGCGAAGGCCCTTCGTTTGAGAGTAAAGTGAAATAAAAACTGAGCGAAATTGTATAAAATAATACAGTACAGTACCATGATCACTTTCTTCTGTTCTCACCGGGCGATTTAATCTCTAATAGCACTTTGTCGAGATGACGTCAGTACCCATGTTTGTCCACATTTACCCACATTACTGTGAGTCCAATTTGGTTCGTTTGTCCGCATTTTGAGCTATTAATAGCAACCGTTTAAAGGGCTATTCGCCTTCTAACCTGACAGATTTCTATTTTCCCCCGCATTAACATGCATGAGCATTGAGCAAACATCCAAACAATACTCTTTTACACAACAAATAAATGCATTACGTAATCATGACAATTATTATATTACCTCGTCAATCATGGTATTACTAGCCTGCGCCGCAGACGGAAAAACCTCGGATTAACCCGGGGGTTTTCCCTCTGCGGCGCAGGCTAGGTATAATACAAACTAATACCAAACATGACATGTCGGAAAATTAGTGATTAAATGCCCCTCAAGCCAATGGAGGATTTGTGGAAGTCCCTCGGGCTTCATGCCCTTTGGACTTTCACAAATGCTCCCTCGGCTTTCCGGGCATTTAATCACTGACTTCCCTCATGTCATGGTATTACTTAAGCCTGCTTTCCATATAGTCGCCGACAACGGGTTGTTACTTGGGAAGCCATTTTGAAATTAGCCGCAAAGTGCATTATGGGATACATTTACTGTCGGCGACGACGCAGACAGAACACAATTTGTGTTTCCATATCGTTGACTAGTTGCCGATCAGTCGGCGACTGTTGTGAAAGTTGAACTTTGTGGTCGGCGACTACGCGACCTACTGCGACGCCGTCGACAATATGTTTCCATATAGAAAAAAAAACAGTCAGCGACCGAGTCGGCGACTGGTAATAAATAGCGTTGTTATTGATATATTTATTTCGGGTTCCTTTCATTTGTGCCACTTCAGGGCATTTAGCAGAAATAGAATACGAGCTTGGGATTTAGCGAAAACGAGGCTGTATATGTGTCGAGTAATTGATTATTAAAGTACCTATGCAATGAAAAATTCAGTTGTAAAATAACTCTTTTATTTGAAAGAACTCTTGAAACTATAAAGACTAACCATCTGCAACTTTTCCATATCTCACTTCACTCTTGAGATATTAAGATTTGTTTAATATGTAAATGACATACTTATGACATCACAATGCATAATGACTTATTGAAAATGCTTATATATCCCAACCTCGTACCCAGGGTCTTACCTCCGCTACCCTGTCGGAGGTAAGACCCTGGGTACGAGGTTGTATATATCCTTGAGATTATGTGATGAAATCACTTGAAATGCAGGTGCAACATGTTCGTGGATGTATCCAATGACATCAAATATGCAAATCATCAAACGATTCCATGTGATAATGGCAAAGATATGCAAAACGTTTCAATAAGTCTATGCATTGTGATGTCATAAGTATGATCATTTACATATTAAACAAATCTTAATATCTCAAGAGTGAAGTGAGATATGGAAAAGTCTTTATAGTTTCAAGAGTTCTTTCAAACAAAAGAGTTATTTTACAACTGAATTTTTCATTGTTTAGGCACTTTAAGCTTCACACAGGTTTCCTCAATTACTGTTTTTCAAATAGGATGTAAAGAAAAGAATGCAATTACTTGAAAGTGACGTTGAAAGGATGAATAGTGGAATGAAGGCTCCAGCAGAAGAGAAAATACATCAGCTTACTAAAGAAAAAGTGGTGTGTAGTATATTTCTACTTCACTCTGTCATATTCCATGCTTAACACCAACTTTAGCCAGCCGCCATATTTTTTTGTTTTAAAATGTTTAACCTTTCACCTCTCAAGCGCTTAACATGATACGCGTCTTTAGGAGAAAATTTCAGATCTGTTGTTATAATAATTTGGTATTGCAGCCTAATTATGGCTGAATTCCACCAAAATTTAACTATCATACATGTACATTATTTAAAAAGGTTTAAAAAACTATTAAAATTACATATTAATATTAAAATTACTAAAATTATTACAAAAAGTACAATTTACTTTACGTTTAAACAAGAGAAAATATATGTGTTTTGGTCCTCTCGGTTTTAACCCTTGGTATAGCATATTGTATACTTCGGTTCAAGTTATATCTAACATTTCTTTCTGATGGAAGTAAGCAGTTTATCTTATGCGACTTATTATTTAAGATCTCTCGGAAATATTTTTTACAAATAGATAAAGGTCGATTCTTAAGCGTTATTAAATGGGCTAAGTCTAGAGCCTCATCGTACGATGAATTAGCATATAATACGCAATGCTCTCTTTTGTATCCGTTCGAGCAATGAAGTGATGGACGATGAAGAAATGACAATTTCTCGCAATACTCTCGTCATTGGCATTGTTAATATTAGCAATTGTTTTAGGCAAATGAGCTCGGAGCAACTTCGTAGCTTCGGCAAGTAAGGCAAAATGGCGCAGAGATAAGGCAAATCAATCAGCGCTCAATACAGATAAGGCAAAATTCACTCACAAAATTTGCGAATGGTCGAAGGATCCCGAAGCTGCAGGTAGCCTGTAGTGCAGGCGTTTTGGAGTTTGGGGCCGACAAACCTCGTCTCAAAAAAGAGCCTGGGGACGAGGTTGGAGACGAAAATACCCGAGGAACTGCAAGAAATTATAGAAATTGATTTCGTTCATCGTTGTTGTGAACAAATGCTAAACTCATTTTCTGAATTATATTATTATTTACGCCTTTCTCTCCCTTACATCGCGTAAAATTATTGTCATTTGAGTTTATCACCTTAGGCGCCTGCCTTATTTGCCTAACGTTAAATCCGCCCCTGATATCTCACAAGCATATTCTAACAAAGATGTAATACATACAATATAAAAAGAGCACAGTTCGTTCTCACGAACTTTGGCACGTTTCTACTGAATTAAAAAATACATTCACTTAGACGCCTTTGACACAACATGTGCAATATGATCACTCCACTTCAAATCAGATCTAATTATCACGCCTAAAAGTTTAACATTATCTACGTTTTCCAGAATTTTCCCATCGATTTCTACTGGAGGCCGGGTTTACAAAAAAGAACGACCTGTACTGTGGGATCAACACGCCAAAATCGGCGAGGCTAAGGCCTTAATCTTAAAGGGGTAGTAAGACCGAAAATCGTCCATTTTTTATTCTATCTATTAGTACTAAAAAAATGAGGAAGAATAGCGTTCTTACTTAGTCAATATCTTATGTTGTTCCAGAGATATTGACGTTTTTGAAAGATGCAAATGAACTTATGACGTCATCTACTCCAAAATTTAAACTAAAGGAAATCTCTAAAATGAAAAGTGTATAAAGCATTAACTATACACAGTGCAGTGTCCCATTTTTAGTAGCATACATCTGGAACGTTTCAGCACAATCTAGCCGCTATCTCCAAAGATATTCCTCATTTTTAGCATTTGAGTGGAGTATATGACGTCATCAGGTATCTCAAAACTGACAAAGTAAGAGCGCTATTATTGCTTATTTCGAATGCACTTCTAGATAAAGCCCAAATTGGGATAAATGATTTTTGCATCTTACTGCCCCTTTAAGCGAACATAACCCTAAATTTAACCTTAAACCTAACCCTTTAATTTAACGTTGTTTTCTCTTGTCTTTAAAAGTTTCCGACTGAACCAGCGGTAACCCGCCAATCTGCAGTCTATCCCAATTTTTGACAGTGAGAAGTATGCCGCAGGAATGATAGGCTACTAAATACTGAATGGAAATGTACACGTCCAGTCATTCGATGGTCTTCGTGGGTCCGGACACGGGATTATACGCATAAAAATGAAACATTGAGCTCTCTAATGATTCTACATTGTCTCAATCTGAATTAGGAATTGCTGACGAAGATTGAGATGTTGGAAGAAGACCGGGTAGATATAATTCAAGAATTTGAAAGCTTGCAGCAGATTGTAACACAATTGGAAGCGGAGAAAAAGGTTTGAAATTTTGAATCTACATAGCACGTTGATGTGTTTGACCGACGAATAATCCTGAGAATGTGTTATCGAATGGATCTGTTTTAAAGATAGAATATTCTTTTTCATTTCTAATACTGTCCGGTATTTATTGCACAAAACTACTCCACTAAACGTCACTGATTAAGATGGTAGTTTCTGGTCGTGGAATAAAAATCCTTTGTCCTCCTCTTAAGTTGCTGTATTTCTTTGTAATTATATTCTGACAAAGTTTGGACAAGAATGAGAAGAAAACAACGCTGTGGGGATGCATTGTTGGAAACGTTCATGTCGTCTCTTTTTGCATTTGCCAACGTCGTTACACATCCATTTATTGTTCTTCATGCATGTTATTTGCTCAATTTTGATGATTTTAACCATGCACGCCACATACAATGGTAACTTACCACATACCATGGTAAAAGCACTGGTAAAAACCGGTTTATTGGGCTTTCAGAAAGTGTATAGCTTTCGCAACAGTTATGGTTATTTCCAGAGATATTAATAGAACAAAGAAGTGGTTTAATTTTGGATGTTTTTCAGTCGGACAGGAAAGAGGTAAGGGTGTTTGGACGTATTTCGATTTTCTAACCTTATATCCGTTGCTAAGAAAGCTTAGAATTAACAAATTTCTCGTATGCTATTACAATGTGGACTGATATATGTTCAAAAAAGGACGTATGGATTTTAAGAATCTTTAAAAAGTAGCCAGGATATGGAAATTTTACTAAGGTGAATAAACACAATCAAATATATGAAAACTTCATTTTTATTTAATTTATCAACAAATCCATACGTATATTTTTGTAGGAACTAGGAAGTAATTTAGACTTGGATATAATATGAAAAGGAGAAATAAAAGAACTTCAAATGTGTCAAAATACTTAAGAGTACTTACGTACAGTATATTAATGGTGACGTTTCGGACAATGTGTCCTTCAGTAATTTAGGTTTACATGACGCCCACAAATATAGGATAATATCAAAAATGACGAAAATTATAGAGTTTTTGTGTTTGTCGATCGAAGTATATTCGGCGCTAATTGCCCTGTCCTTAGCAACCGGTTGTCTAGCAACAGAGTACGTCCGAACACTCTTGTTGTTCCAAGGGCGTAAATCGGTACCGGAAAGTGGGAGGGGGACATCGAGGGCGTGGCCCGAAGCCACCTTTGGTTCGGAAACATTTTGAAATTCAAAGCCTCCTGCATTTTGAGGCCATGTTGGACCTAGTTCTTGTAGTTATTATGCACCTTTTCCAACATGATATTTAACAACACTCAAACTTGAAATTTCATCTTGATTTTACACATTTTCAATTTTACACCGTGTTGATTTTACACATATTCAAACTATTAATTAAGAAATCAAATTTTGACTGATTATATAAACTGTTAAATACAAAATAACGTAACCTTTGGAGAGTACACTTAGTCTCTGGTAGACCTAGTGATGTACTGATAAACGCTATGGCGTCATTAATACGGTCAATATGGTCAACCGTAAGACAAAAAAGTATGTGTATGTGTTTGGGGTAATTATATAGTTATCCCCCCAGGATTGACGCCCATCATTAAAAATAAAAATAAAAAGGAGAACTACAGTATCGGAAATCATGAAAAGTCTATTATCGGAAAATCTTTGAAATGCGCTGTTGCTAAGCTGGTTCGTGCTGTACTTTTAATTTGAAACGACTGAGCTACTCGGCCTCTTCCTTTCTGCTCGCTCTTTGTTTAATATGGAGATTACCTTTCTTTTGCCTTTCTCAGGGCAGATCATTTTTTAAATTAGGTTTACTGTATATATATATAGTCTCGAGGATATATCGTTCGTATTTGTTGACATATTTTGTTTCTAGGATAAGGAGAACAAAACCGAAGTTATCACAGTGGAAAATGATCAGGCTAAGAAAGAATTAAAACACCTTGCCAATCAACTTGAAAGCTCTCGGAGAGAAACAGAGGTATGGATTATTTAGTATTTAAACTTAAACCTTTGTTGTAAACATGTGTTACCGACAGCTGGACAAGATGTCGTTATTTTCACAGAATAAGGTTTATTTTGCTAGCGTTTACTAAACGTTATCAGCTACAACGCCTTGGAGTTGCATATTTGCAACTGCTCCCACAGTTCATGCGTCTTAAAAATATAACTTGCTGCACTAGAAACTAGTTTCCTCGACCATTAACCACGCATACCGTCACCTACTGTACATGGAATACCAAATATTTGTTCCATATATTATTACAGTAGGTAATGTTCAAGTTTGTTTTTGTATTTTCATTTTCGTAATGGCCACCGCTATACCTATCCCTACCCATCTCTATCCATCTCTACCCATGTCTATACATCATTGCCCATCTCTAGTCATCCCTACTCATCCCTAGCCATCACTATCCATCCTTGCCCATTCTACCATTGCTATATCAGTGTATTTTATATATCTAAAGTCTTGCAGTCAACTGATTAAAAACTTTTATTCCATCTATAAAATCATTAAAAACCTTCTGGCGCCCATGCTTACGCTATGCGTGGATGTAATCTTTAACCATTCTTAAGACATGCCGCATCCTTCATCCACCTCCTTTTTACTTGTTCACTGATGGTGTCTGTGCTTCCTTTGCAAAAGAACCATGTGATGTACAGTATAAAGAACACAACAAGGGAATTAAGACTGTTATTTTATTAGGAATTAAGAGTAAGATTGGACAACTACAGCTCTGATCAAGCAGATATTCAATCAAGTTACTCCAATATGCAGAAAGAAACACATGACATTACAAACCAGAACGAGGTATACTATTGCCAACTAGATGCTGTCGTTTATAAAGTACCTATAACCTCTGTGGGGATTTTATATATTTGTAATCTTTGAATTCTCCTGAAAAAAAAATGTAATATATCTTGTCGGCCGAAAATTTCATCTTCATAGACTTTTTTCTGTTAAAGTTGACGGAAAGTGACGTCAACCCAGGTAATCTGTCTATATGAAAATCTCTTTACAGATTCCTAATAAATCGGCAAATATAAAGGTCCAGTTACCAGGAACCCCCGTCAAGATTATCACCCTCGCTTGTCTCGGTCGCTTCACGATTTCCAGCGAGAGATTTGAGCTTTTGTTGTTTAGTAGCAGGAAAACATATATTTTCTTTATTTCTTGAGTTGTATGAGTGAATTTGAAACAAGAAATGAATATCGAAATCATAATCAATAAGTTCATTTGAACATTTTATAACCGAGGCAACGGTCAAATATTCATTTCTCTGACAAAGGCATCCATTTTAAATCTTGTAAAATTTGTGTAGGCAAAAAGTATGAATCTCTGTTAAGAATAACCTTGGCTGCTGTGTTTTGAAGAACTTGCAAAAAGTCTATAAGAGTCGAGTTTCTTTTATTACTTCGATATATTTCATTTTATTTATTAAGGTTTACCAATAACGATATTTAAAAGAATTACAAGATAGATCAGTAATAACTTAGAAGAAAGTGGCTAGGAAGCCTAGAAAGAAACCATTGTAGGGCTTATGTGAATCTAGGTTTCCTTATTAGTATATAATATTTTTAATAATTTTAGGAAAACAGCAGCTAAGTATCACATAAACTAAATTAAATAACACATATATTAGGAATTAGCATTAAGAAATATTTTCAATTTTATATATTTTCAAAATTTCAGAATTGAATGAACCATGTTGGTGTACTCAAAAAGTGATTTGATCATCGTGTTATATAGAAACTGACTTTCTCTGATAGGAAAATGCCTAACACACAATGTGGTCCATTGGGTATCTCGCCCATTTTTACATTCTCGCTGTTTTGATTGATTTTATTGCGTAATCTCAAACTAGCTGTTTTAATCAGTGTAGCTCAAATCAAACCCAAGTATTGATTTAGGCAATACAGAAAATATTAGCCGCTTGGTAAAACGTTCATTAAACTAAAACACTTAAATAGCTTTTTAGTCCCAGCCCAACCTTGTACCCAGGGTCTTATCTCCGTCCTCGCCCGCCCCCGCAAAGCGGAGATAAGAACCTGGGCACGACGTTTAATCTTTAATTTGAAAATTATTTTGACACGGTAGCCTTTCAGCGCGAGCTGGTGTATACAGTACATAAATATAAATAAGATACATATAAGAAATCAATATAACAGAATATTAAAAATTTAAATAGAATTAATTTAATCTAATATATTCACTCAAATTCTTCTTAAAAGATGATACTGATTGTTCACTAGGAAATTCGTTCCATGATTTAGCAGCTCTGTAGGAGAAGCTTCTTTTAGGACATTTGTTTTAGGTTTGCCCAAAGAGAGTTTAACATTATTACTTCGTAAATTGTGATTCTCATTTTCACATTTAGTGAATAACTCAACGAGATATTTTGGTAACTTTCCGATGGTTTCACGATTTTTTAAATTCTTGTCGACTGTTATCCAGTCTAGATTTTCCAGTATTTCGGTGGAACTAACCTCGTAAGTGCCACCAGTTATCACACGCCGCCGCTCGCTTTTGTAGTTTAAATAATTTATTAACATGGCTACAACAACCATCATTCCAAACGGTCGAACAATAGGTGAAATGGGGCATTATTAAGGCATTATACAATTTTATAAGAATATGTTGAGGAACAAATAATTTTGCCCTTCTGAGAAGTGCGATGTTTTTTGAGATTTTCTTACATTGCACTTCATTATTGTATTATATCCCATTTCAACGAATCATCAATTATTAGACCAAGGGATTTTTTGTTAGGAACACGTTTAATATTTTTATTCCCTATTGATATTATAGGACTTTCATCAATTAAGGTAATACGTGGTCTAGAACCAATCATCATAAATTCAGTTTTGTCACCATTTAGAGTAAGTTTATTTGAGGTGAGCCATTGGTGAACACTTCCAAGGTCTTTATTAAGTTTAGTTTCGATTTCTTTACAGTTAGCTCCCATACATGAAAGATTTGTATCATCTGCAAATAATGCGGCATCAGTTGATTCTAAACAATTTGGAAAGTCGTACAATAGAAAAAGAATAGGACCCATGTTAGATCCTTGTGGAACCCCCCATTTATTGCACAAATTTGTTTTCTGTTACTAAGATATGACTTAAAATATTCAAGGCTGTAGCCTCGTATACCGTATCGTTCAAGTTTAGAAATTAGGATTCCATGATTTACCGTGTAGGACTCCATTAAGAAGGCCATTGTCCATGTTGTATAGCCATTCGTTCGTGGCACTAATTAATGCAGATTCTGTAGAAAGTGTATAGGCGTTTTCAGTCATAAACAATCTCAGTTACCATTATTAAGCTCAATTGTTTGCATACTATTTTTCCAAAAAGTTTTGCAACAACAGAGATGATAGAAATAGGACGGTAGTTCCCACAATTATTTTAGGCCCTTCTTTGTATGTTGGCGAAACCCTAGCCATCTTGCAATCGTCCGGAAATATTCCCATTTGAAGTGATATGTTGAAAATGTTGACCAATGACTCAAATGTTGACCAATGGCCTCAGTCGCGCGTCAAAGTTGTTACGTTTCACTCTCTGACGAAGGGCCTTCACTCGAAACATTAGACCTGTACACTATTTTAGCAGTACCTTTGCGAATATGTATTTCTATATGCGGCTTGTGATGCATGGCTGGTACGCCGCCGACCTGATTCATGGTGTCACCTTTATAACGTTCTTCTTCGTTTTGGTTCAGGAATTGAAGAAACATGTGGAAGAACTATTGAGGGAGAAACTTGACTGGGAAAATAAATTAAGTAAAATTACTGATGAGAAAAACGAGGCAGGAGGAGATTTTAAAGTAATGAAAATTAAATACGAAGAAATCAAAAACGAATGTGACGAAAAAAATCAGAGAAATAAGGTAATAAAAAGCTCATTGTTTCAAGTGCATTCTCTTTCCTGTTGTCTTACTAGTTCAATTGCAAGGCCGCGGTAGACTAGTAGTCATGTATTTAGGGAGCTGTCATTAATTCCACCCGGGAGGGGGACAGAAGGAAAACTGAAAATTCTTGTTAAAGTTTCGTGACCCAATATACATTTTGTTTTAGTTTCGTGGCCCAGCAGTTGCACGTCTTAAATTTTCATTCATACAGGAGTGCTGGGAACTGAGGGTAGTCTGATATATAGAGCAATTTCAGCCGGGTTTTCGCATTCCTGAACTCTTAGTCTCGAACCACTGAAATCCATACTATAGGGGGCTTCGGTAGTCTAGTGGTCAGTGCCACTGCCTCCCACCTCTGAGGTCAAGCGTTCGAATCCCGTGTTCGGACATTTGATCGCACGTGGAAAGAGTTGGTCAACACTCTGCCGAAAGTCGTGGGTTTTCTCCGGGTTCTCCGGTTTCCTCCAACAGGGAAGTTGACATTAGGATTTTTTTAGGGTTAGGATAAATAGTTAGGAAAACTAATGATGATAAAAACTGTAAAAATAAATAGCTAAGGTTAATTGATTGGGGGTACTGGGTACTGAATATAATAGAATACATTGTCGATGTTGTAAAGCGCATTTGATCATATACACATGCTAATTTGCGCTATATAAATAGTAAACATTATTATTATTATATATACATGTACATAATTTCTGGGGCAAGGGGTTCTCAAAACAACTTTTCTTTGGGTGTGATTTCTTGGCCTTACATAGCGTATATCAATTCCTATGTTATAAATATTTGTTTTCTTCGATTACTTTTGATGCTAATCAAAAAGGTTTTATGGCGTATCAAAGGTTTTCAAAATGTTTGCGAAGCCCTACCAACTTTTGATTTATAGTTTCATGGCCCAGCACTTTTCCTTCTGCCCCCTCCCTGGTGGAACTAATGACATCTCCTTTACTATGATATAATCCAATTACGTTTTAGGAGTTGTGTGCTCAGTTGCAAACAGTCAACCAAAAATATTCACAATTAAAAACAAGTAATGACGATCTTCGTCTAAGAATCGAAGAGGAGGACAGCCGGAAAAAAGTGAGTTTTTTTATGTTTTATTTGGGCTTTAAATGGCCCAAACGGCCGCAATCACATTGTACATGATTCTTCGTTTGATTTTTTTGTTTTACAGGAAATTAATCAAGAGATGGAAAAGTTAAAAGTTGAAAAGGAGAAATTTACTAAAGCGTGTCGTTCATTGAAATCCAGTCTTGAGGTATTATTTCTGAAATAAAAATAATCTAGTTCGCTTATCTATTGATTATTCGCACATGACGCCACGGCGGCCATGTTGGTTGAACTTTAACAAATTAATCCCGTCGTCCGGGGGCGAGGGTGCTAATACCGACCGGCGGATTCCCGCGCAAAATGCCAAGCGTATTGAGAGTATTAATAGCCCTTTCACTTTATCATTTATTAACTCTTTGACTTGAGTGACAATGGGCTTTCGCTCGAAACGTTAAGCAGACCTCTTACATACTATTTTAGTAGTGCACCATCCTTTAAGAGATCTGTATCTCTACACTGCCTAGTAGTGCCCGATGGGACGCAGAACAACATTTTTATAGTACTCTTTAATAAAACAACCATGTTGGTTGTACTATAATGTATTGCTCAGAACTCGTTGAACATACAATGTATTTTGAAATACTTAATAGAGAGATTTATATTATTGAAGTATTTATCAATTGAAGTATTTGTCAATTGAAGTAAATTAAGTAAATTAGTTTACTTGAAATAAAGTAAATTAATTGAAATAAATTAAGATAAATATTGCAGTATTTGTCTTGACAGGAATCAAAGAATGCCCTGGAACAAACAATGTCGAATTGCGATGCACAGAAACAAACTATTCAAAATCTTCAACAGGATAAAAAGAAAATGTCTCAGTTGGTTAAGGTATTTGTGCTGTATTATTTTAAAAGATATTTTTAGTATGACAGCACAGCGCCGTGCCTCTCGGCTTATTTTAGGTAATGAAGTGCATTACAAGACCAGGCTTGAACAACTTCAGCTTCTTCCTCTGTACATGCGTAGGGAAATCACAGATCTTGTCTTCCTTTTTAAAATGATTCACGGCTTAGTAGACATGCCACGTGGTTTCATTTTTTGGAGAAGTACGGGTCGTTGACTGCGTAATATTGATAACTTGACTCTTATAGTACCTTATGCCCACACAGATTGCGTTAAGTGTTCTTATTTCGTTCATGTCACTAGTCCATTAACACATTGTCGTCTTTAACACATTAACACATTGTCGTACTTTCTCAACATTATTTTAAACTTTTTCCTGTTGCTTTTAATCCGTAGTTTTTCTGTTTCGTATATGTTTTATTCTTTGATTTCATATTAATGTTATATGTTATTTGTATTTGTAAAGGGTGACCAATCTTGAGGGAATCCTGAATTCTGTTTTTGGTTTACCCTAATACATTCAATTTTTAGTTGTAATACTTTGTAATTGATATGTATTATACATTCTAATAAAAACAGCAGTAAAATGTGACGAGATATAAAATGAAATCAACTTGTAGATATTGCTCGAATTTTAGAAATTAAAGGAAAGTAGTAAGGGGAGTGAAGATAGAAAGCAGAAAACAGAAACTGAAAATGCTTTAAAGGTAAGACTTATTATTTTAAATATACTCCAATATATCACTGACACGAATATTGGGATATGTCAACAAATAATTTCCCAACGCAACCAGGTGATAAATCAGACACAGTTTGACCCTACTCTGGCTTTAAAAAAGTTTTTTGAACGTAACTGTTAAAAGTTACTGTGCATGACCCAACGTTTCGACACTCCAATCTAGTGTCTTCGTTAGGGGTGATCATTGTAAAGTTAGGATCCCTATTTATACCCTCAATGATGACGTTATTTATGAACAAGATGCAAATAAGCTTCTGGTAATAAACCACCGTCATTGCGATTCAATGGGGCGCGGGCGCTATTGATATGTCAAGCCTCCAGCCAACTCCATACAACGTCTCTGAAGATACCGCGGATTAGTGGTAATAATTTTGGAATTTTCCCATCCAATCTCATGGTATGTAGGTTACGCACGCGTGCTCCGACAAAGCAAAATAGGGGATATGTTTTTTTTTTAAAGCCAATCGTGAATAAAGACCTAAATCTGAATAATGACGTGCTACCAACACCTCGAAATACCAACAAAATTACTAGACCAGTGGATCCAAACTGCTTATACTTCCAAACTAAGAAATGTAATACAAATCAAATATCTAAAAAGGGGAGCGAGCGGATTTGGAATCCGTAGACGGTCGTAGCATCTTTGATGGTCGGTAGCATCTTGTGACTTTTACGCGCGACTATTTTTTTGATAATATTCTAAACCAAACCCTAAAACTAACCCTAACCCTAACCCTATTAAAAAGGAAAAAAGTAAAGTAAAAAAAAAAAAAATCATACTCACGCAACACTCGAACCCCGACCTCACAAGTAAAAATCAATGACACAGAAGATAACTACAAAAAATCCAGTATAAGAAAACAAAATAGTATAACTAAAATATAACAAACAAATCACAAATCTAAGTTACGGTTAAAAAACTAAGAATTCATGATAAAAAAAACGATTTTTTAATACATTCAAGTCTAACAGTAAGTGAACCATATACGTAATAAAAAGATGCTACCGACCACTAAAGATGTTACCGACCGTCTACGGATTCTAAATTAGCACTGCCGAAATAGCGTGTTAGTAGTCTAACGTTTCGAGCGAAGGCCCTTCGTAAAGTAGCAAATTGGGCAGAATTTTGTTGCCAATTTCACTTTCACTTGACGAAGGGCCTTCGCTCAAAACGTTAGACTACTTACACGCTATTTCGGCAGTACACCAATCTTTTTAGATATTTGATAAGAATTGTAATACCTTGACTGTTAGGACAACCACAATCTGTAACTTATTACCAAATTGATCATAAGTAAATAATATTACTCTAACAATTATTCAATTACTACCGTTCTATTTAAAAAGTATAGGTTATAATGTAGATGACCCTCGCTCTTGGATAACAATATGTGTAAAATATAACGAGGCTCGTGACTTAACGAAACCCTTTTCATGTTGTTTCTATAGCTTGGTATCTGTATATTATTTATATTATTGTATATTGTATCTATATATTACTTTGTTAATGTTATCTTTAGGGACCGCAGTAATTGGCGAAAACTGTTGCGGTTGCGTCTACCTAACTACGTTATTGTTACATTTTGGAAAAACAAATAAAAAATATTTATATTTATATTTCGCAATTATTTATCAGAATATTCAAATGCGCATAACATCAAGTAAAAATAATACTAAATATAGATTTAAATTTAAATAAATCATTAATTTACAGCAATACAGTACCTAACATCTGGATAAAATTGAAAAAATACTATAATTGAATATTTACAATGCCTTTGAGTGTTGTTACAAGCTAATCGTAAACTTTCTTAAATAAACAGGTTTTCAATTTTTGTTTGAAATGGTCTTACAAATGATGAAAGATGGCGTTATCGACTTTTTCAATGTTTTGGTCTTAAAGTAGTGATGACGTCAATTACGACCAACAACATTGGAGCAAGTCTTAAAGTCGGACATATCTTCGAAATTAACCAATAAAACCACTTGAAACTTTGCATGTGGATACAGACCACTAAACTGAAGAACATCGTTCAAGTTGTATTGTTGTCATAGTAACAGATTAGTTTTCAAACCTCTAAGTTCCTGTATCAAAAACCTTTGTTTTCTGCCATAGTAGGCTTTGTACCAACTTTAAACTTGGAAATGTGCTGAACTAGCACCAACCCGAAAATTTTTGTCACTGAAGAGAGAACAAGTAATTTTGTTTTAGAAATTAAGAGGTCTGGAAACCAATCTGTTATTATGGCGACCATTAAAGTTGAACGATGTTCTTCAGTTTGGTGGTCTGTATCCACATGCAAAGTTTCAAGTGATTTTGTTGGTTAATTTCGAAGATATGTACGATTTTAAGACTTTCCACGATGCTGTTGGTCGGAATTGACATCATCACTATATCTTAACCATAACAAATCAAGAAGACCAAAACAAAAATCGATATCCTTCATATGAATGCCCGATAGCGCATATGAATGCCCGATCCATTATCGTTTTCTTATCTTGACAGTATATGATTGGCCAATAAAATTCCATTATTGTTGCTGCGTAGATTATAGTTTATTTTATTTTATTTTATTTTATTTTATTTTATTTTATTTTATTTTATTAGCTTCACCATTGTGCAAAAAAAAACCACCAAAAAAGAAACCTAACATAGATTACATTATATAGTAATAAAACAATGGCAGGGTGACCGCAACAGCATAGCCAATTACTACGGACCCAGAATTTAAAAGTATATTTACAAATAATAATAATAAATAATTACTGTTAATTTAATAATAATACACAACAACTGTAGCTCAGGAGGGCCGCAATACTCCATTTCTACACCACGCCAAGATTAGTTATGATCAATAACTCATCATCAGATGGTAAGGATCGAGATAACTAAAGCCAAGCGCAGAAACACACCATTGCCGCCCCCCGGATCCACAGCCGTTCTGTATTTGATTACTCTAATATTAAGAACAACAAGTGATCGTACGACTAATGCTACGAGTTAGAAGTTAGATGTCGGCAGTACACTGAGAAGGTTGCGCATATATTGCGGAGCTGTGCCTTGCAAGATTCTGAACGCAATTAAAAGCATCTTGAACTCAATACACATGCGCATTGGCAGCCAATGAAGATCACGCAACAGCGGGTAATATGGAAGAACTTCGGAGCGTAGCAAACTGAACGTGCACTAACTAAACGCGGTAAATACGTACCTAAAATGAACAGGTTTTGTGATTGGCTATATGGAACAAAAGTGGTTAGGGTTAGGACATTGGTTTCTTTGTGGTCGATTCTATTGTTTTATTGTTTTAATCAACCAATCAGAAAACTTGATAGTATAGGTAGGTGGCGACCCACTAAACGTGCATTAACTAAACGTGCACTAATAAACGTGCACACTACTTAAGTGCACACTACTTAAGTGCACACTACTAAACGTGCACACTACTAAACGTGCACACTACTAAACGTGCACACTACTAAACGTGCACACTACTAAACGTGCACACTACTAAACGTGCACACTACTAAACGTGCACACTACTAAACGTGCACACTACTAAACGTGCACACTACTAAACGTGCACACTACTAAACGTGCACACTACTAAACGTGCACACTACTAAACGTGCACACTACCAAACGTGCACACTACTAAACGTGCACACCACTAAACGTGCACACTACTAAACGTGCACACTACTAAACGTGCACACTACTAAACGTGCACACTACTAAACGTGCACACTACTAAACGTGCACACTACTAAACGTGCACACTACTAAACGTGCACTAACTAAACATGCACTAGCATTCATTGTAACTTGTGAAGCTGATTATATGGTAGATCGTAGGAAGACTGTTACAATAGTCTAACCTACTAGTAATAAACACATCCACGATAGATGAAGTACTTTCTTTCGATAAATAATTCCTTTTATGTCTTATATTATAAACATAGAAGAAACAAAATAAACACATTTTGTTGTTTTTAACACTTTTTTATCTTAATATTGCTGATACTGATTTTTTATCCTTTCGTTGATAATTTAGAACGAATTAGAAGTACTGCAATCTGAGAGAGATGTTCTTTTATCAACATTGAAAGATATTCAGAAAGAACAACAAAACCTCCAGGAATCTTATAAGGTACCGTTATGTTTTAAGAATATTTAATCAGTATTTAGAAATAAGAGGAAGATTACAGCCGAATTTTCCCAACTTTAATCTCGATTTTCACTTGAAATATGAAACCTTGAAATATAATTTTAACATTAAAAAAACCCTTAAAAATCTTGAAATATAAAACCGACTTTTCCGTATTTAGAAATCAGAGGAAGAACGTTTACTCGTGTTAGAACTACATACAACATAAGGATTAAAGTAAATATTAATAATGAATATTTCATTTGTTGTAGTCGCTCCAAAAACAGCATGAATGTGTGATGTTTGAAAAGGATGAAGCTCAGTTTGGTATGAAAGGATCACAAGAAGAACAAGAGAATACTATTAAGGAGAAAAATGTAAGTGATGTTGTGTTCATTGAGGACGTATAATTAGCAGTGCGTGAGAGACCATTCTATTATCGTTGCCTATTAGTGCACAAGATAAAGAATGAACAAATTGATTATAAATTCAACTTTGTAATTAACAGAGACGTTCATCAATATAACACTAGAAGGGAAAATGACTTTCACCTTAAAAGAGTTAGAACTAATTGGGGCAAACAAACTTTTAGCTATCTAGCCCTTAATGATTTTAACACTCTGCCGCCTGTCATAAAGGATACTAACTCTTTAAGTACCTTTAAATTACATTTTATGTAATTTTATTTTTTATTTTTATTTATAGTCAGACTCAGTGTACTTTATATTTATATTTACTAGTCATTTCATGTTGTATTCATATCAATATTGTATTTTTATACTGTATTTTAGACAGGGCGCCATTGAAAAACTCTTCGGAGACATGGGCACCCTGGTTAAATATCATTTTAAATAAATATCTGAAAGTATCTCACTGGAATTCAGAAGGTTCTGTCCTCGTGGATATTATATATATATATATTATATTATATTATATATATATATTATATAGATATATTAGTGGATATGATGCGCTATATAAATATAATTATTATTATTATTTAGAAAGTATCTGAGTTTATACAAGGGCTTGGGTCGCCAATAATACACTATCATTAATACAAAGCATACATTACCTAGATTTATGCTAGTCTGAAAATGAATTAAGATTTTTGTCTATGGTATACCATGAGTTAACTTTCACCAAAATTGAGAGCAAATAATTGATTTGTTGTAGTAGAAAATAATTACTTCGTGAGTTGTTCATAGTATTAAAGAAAACGGGCCATAATCATTGTTATGTGCGAGAAAACTCCGCCTTATCGCGTCATACTTCCGTTATACTTTTTGTCCGCAATCTAAATTCAAGATTATCTGATATGTGATCGGTTAAATGTGCGAGGGCTACTTTGGTTGAGCGATTTGGTCAGAAACCAAACTATTTAGGTGCAAGGAGGTTATGGTTCTTGGTATATTCATATATCTGTGAATGTACAGCCTTTTCGATGATTTTAGATAAGGTTGGTAAGATATTGGCTCGGAAACCAACCTTATCTAAAATCATAGAAAAGGCTCTACATTCACATATTAGATAATATTGACCGCTATACTTACTATCTATTTTTTTGTGTGGCACTGCCAATCAGATTGTAGCATTTGCATTAGACTTAATAGTATGGCTCTACTAATGTTGATTAGTATAATACTGTAAAATGATATGTTAAATGATAAGGTCTAAAACGCTAAGGTGGAACTATTGAACAATTTTATAGAAACTAAAGGAAGAGGTAAAAGAACTTGAGAAAGAGAAAGCTGACCTGGAAAATGCAATGAAAGAAGTAAATGATATTTTAAGAGAAGAACGAAAGAAAATGGAGGATATATTTGATAATATCAAAGAAGAACTAAAATCTAACATGGAAATGAATGAGGTTTGGTGTTTTAAAACATACATAAGATTAATGAAATACCTAATGGTTTCCGTGTTTGGATACTGTGATCCAAACACGCGGGAAGTTGCGAGACTGGAGAAAGGCGTACTGTAAAAAAACACGAGGCGCTAGGCGAGTGTTCTTTAGTTTTTCGAAAGTCAAGTCAAAGTCGAGTCAAGTGTTTGGATCACAGTATCCAAACACGGAAATACCATTAGGTATTTCTTTTATAAAATAATACAAGACAACGAGGAGCAAAACATTTTTTTGCGGGAAATTTCCGTGTTTGGATGGCTTGATCCAAACCCGGTATTGACCAATTAGAGTCTGCTTAGCATACATGTTATTTTATCATCATGTTATTTTATCATCATATAAAAACGCAGGTAGTTTGGAAAACTTTAATGTGCCTATGAAATGAAAAATCCAGTTTCCATAATGTCTTTTCTTCGAAAGTAGATTTTGAATAATCATTTATCATTCACCGTTGTCTAGTTATAAGCATTTGAAATTTTAGCGTGATAACATCACAAGGCCTTTCATACAACTGCAACGTAGAAGATTAAGCTGTTGCAAGACAAGTTACACGAAATATTGCACAATATAACACCCCAACTTGTCTCGTAATTTTCCTTTTTGGCGACTGGATACGCATGTTACGTTGTCACAAACACAAAGATTGCGAAACTTTGCAAGTCAAGTTGCACAAAACGTTGCTTAGTGTAACGCGCCCTTTCATGCAACTGCAACGTTGCAGATTGAGCTGTTGAGAGACAAGTTGCATGAAATATTGCACAATAATTCACCTATAAATTGATCTACTGTAGGAAATCCATTCCGGCTATTTTGTTTGTTGAAGTTATTTTATTTTGAACTGTCCTTCCTCCTTTTCCAACCACAAGTTTGTTTATAAAACGACATTCTTGTTTTGCTGTCTTTTGATATCATAAACAGAAAACAAACAAAGGCAGACATAATTTCTACTGAATTACGTGTACTAGGCAGGCGTGTAATATGTGTAATACAGTATGTATCAGGAATAATCTCAGAGTGCGTTTCTAAATTGTATTGAAATAATGTAACTTGTTGATACAGCTTTTAAAGAAACAACTGAAGCAAGTTTCTGGAGCGAAAAAGGATATTGAAGATCGTTGTGGAAGGGTGAATGAAGAACTAAATATTTCTGTAGAAAAGAATAAGGTAATACAGTATATCAATTGTGTTAGGAAATTAATTTTGTTGTTAAACTGATGTTTGTAAAGTCAAGTTGAAAAGTCGAAGCGTCACTACGAAGAACCAAAAACACTAAACAATTGATCAATGTTGTTACAAACTGTTAATTTGATTTCATCGTCGAAATCACGCGTTTATATACATTGCAATACGATGCTCACTTTTTAAATCACTAAATTGTCTTTATTTGGTTTCTCTGAAAAATGCATTAATAATTACCATTCTTTTTTCCGGTCCGTATCCTTACCAAATCCTGCTTTTTGATTGGCTAACGAGCGGTCCGTATCAGCCCATACAGACCGCTCGTACGGACCGCTCGACATAATTTCAGTTTTAAATGCGTTTTATAAGCCGTAAAATATTCTAAAAAATATTTGAAAATGAACTCAAACGAGATTGAACATATTGAGAGACATATGAGTTTTTATCCGTAAACTCGCAATTTGCTTTGACGAAAAAAAAGCACAGACTTTGTCCGCTAGAAATACTGATGACGACCAAAGAAAACAAGCCAGGATATTAAGCAAAAAAAGTAAAGAAATAATTTACCGTTTTGATCGGTTCGTATTGAGAAATATTTTCCTTGGTCTCAATATTTCTCCATACGGACCTCCCAGCCGGTAAATAACATATATTTATTTTTCAAAGCATTAGTCCTAATAGCTATCACTTAATTGGCATATATGGCAGTAGTTCTTGTGAATGATAAAGTGCAATACTTTTTAATAAGATTTTATTGGCAAGTTTTCACAATATTTTTAATTTGCCAAAACCTATTATTATGTTTAGGATCTTGAAAAACAACTCGCATATATGACTGGTGAGAAAAACAAAGTACATCATGCATTAGGAGCTGTGCAGAAACAGTGGCAGGAACATCAAGGAACGTGTCAAGGAAGTCATGAGGTAACAATAATATTAGTATTACAATCAATAACAACGAATCCAAAGACAAAATCCCCAAAGACAAAATCCCCAAAGACACATTCCCCAAAGACAAAATCCCCAAAGACAAAATGCCCAAAGACAAAATCCCTGGCGACAAAATTACCGAATTTAGACAAAAAAAAACACATTTTAATCCTGAAAAAGATGAAAGAAGGTTTTTTAAAGATCTCGTTTTCCTCGCCGTAAGTATTTCAATGAGCTGATTACTAACAAAAGCGGGAAACCAGAGACCTACAGCGACGTCTAAGAAACCTGTGCATAGACTTCAGAGATGGACTTTGGAACAGATGCTGCGCGGCGTCGGTCACAACATTCGAATTTATTAGTCAAACGAATAATAATATTTTCTTAATACTTATATTTACTATTACTTATTTAAACAGTATTTCTACTTTTTATCTATATAAATTATCTGTGCTAAAAGCTTGTTCTGATAATTAAAAAATATGAAAAAATTGAAAAATAGCAATGTGGGTTTTTTGTCTGAATTCGGTAATTTGGGTTTTTTGTCGTCGGGGATTTTGTCTTTGGGAAATTTGTCTTTGGGAAATTTGTCTTTGGGGAATTTGTCTGTGGGGAATTTGTAGGCGGGTTTTTTGTCATGTGGGGTTTTTGTCGGTATCCCAATAACAACATACTGTGGGCAGGCTACTAGCCAAAGCCATTTTTATGGTAGTAATTAAGTGCCTAGGACTACTGTAATTATCGTAGAAATAAAATATAAAAGAAAAGTTTAATAAAAGTAAAGTTACGTGTATGGCTTCGCTAGCATGCATTTATTAGATTCCTTTTCTTGTCTAGTTTGTAGTTTAGTTCACGGTGTGGTTCGTTTGTAAAATTTTCGTTTTATTGTCGACTGTTTAAATCCTCTTCGTCTTTTTCATTGTTTTACTTGTCTGAATAACATAATTCGTTTTTCTGAATGTTCTTTCCTCACTGCAGGTTTAACTAAGAGAACAAAATAAACAAGCTGGTATTTTAAAATAATTTTTCTGCTGTTTTGACGAAACGTCTTGTCGCGGACGATTTACAGTATGCCCTTAAATTTCTAGGATATTAAAAAGCTTAAAAAAGCTATAAAAAGGCTTTTAAGAACTACGGATGCCGAATGTCGTGTAGGATGATCAAAAATATTTTCGCTACTTTATTTTGTATAATAATGAGAGAATTAATAAACGTTTTATTGTAATATTGCCGTAATAAACCAATAATTGTAATATTAAACAGTGCAGGCCTTACGTAAGGTGTTTTATCAGTTTATTACTCATGAAATCAAAATACTTGACAGATGAAGACAAATTACACCACCATACTTACAATAAGATGTGAAAATGTGCCATGCAAGTTATTTTCTAACTTTACTAAAAACTTTAAAAAAAGAAGAGTTTGTACCAGATAAGATACAATTATTGACATGTATCTTCTGCGTACAATACGTTGCTACTAAAAAGCTACTGTAGAACATGATCAATGACGCTGTAGTGTGGTTACCACACATGTCTATGAGCTGGGAGACACAGGTTCTTATCCTGGGTCGGACCACCACTCAGAGTCATAAATATAATTGAGGAGAAAGTGCTGCCTTTGCAATAATTACCAGCAAATGGTAAGACTTTCGAGTCTTCTCGGATAACGACCTTAAATCGTAGGGCCCTCGGAACCTCTATCAATTGGGCTTCTAGCTTGTTGGGGTATTCCGTTCACCTAAAAAGAGTGATAAATAAATTAAACTAAACTAAATAACCGTATTATTAACCTTACAGTTTCTCACCGTACAGGCCTAAACCGTAACAGATTAAATACTAAAAGTCCCTTTTTCGTTTCAGGAGTTGCAAGAAAGAATCCAGAAACTTGTTTCAGAAAAAGTAGAGATCGAAAAACTACTTGATGATCGTGATTTGGAGTTGCAAGACGCAGTGGCTCAAAAAAAGGTATGGTTATTATTGTCAAATAAGTGTCGCAAATAAAGTTACGGTAGGTTAAGAGGGTGTCACACGGAACGATTTTTATGTATCTGCATATTTTTTGCGTATTTATTTGTTTATCTGTGACCGTCACATGACCGAATGACGAAGTTGATCCGGATATTGTCGAGCGTACGAACATCACGGATTCAAGGCACGTGACTTACCTAGTCACTTGTGATCCGTGTGATTCTTGACTTTATTGGGCATTTTAATACTTGTATTTTCCTGCCAGATCATACACCGAGTCCAATCAATTGACCTCTGCTTTAAATTTCCGCTACAAGATCGTGGCGCTGCTGATGCAGAAAAATATTTATTATCGCCTTATAATATTCGAAGTTTGCTGGAGTTTATTTTCAGAATCTGTTAACTATAATATATCTTTTAAAAGTCAATTTATTTTAGTTAACAAGCACGTTTACTTAGTGTTCTTACAGCATCAATAACTACGAGGCAGCCATCTTAAATGGCCGTGTGGAAACTGGGTACTAGTTACCATGTCAATTCTATGAAACAAGGCGTTCTCAATATTTTTTGCTGATTTTCTCGAGTAAAATGATAAAGAACAGCCAAATTAATATTAATTTCTAGTCAAATTGTCTTAACATTCAATTAATTTTAGCTTCCAGGCTGAGAAAGCTTTACCACAGTAGCTCAATTATTGATTTTAAAAACGAAAATCTCAAACAAAAACCTCAATAAAATGAGTGGAAAAAGACATTTTCATGGCCACTCCTTCTGATATTTATTATGGTGGCCTATGTTATAGTTGTACAAATTTTGGTGTTTTTATACATTCTGTCACGATAATTTCGCTAATCAACCTGACTATCAATGCAAATGCTTTTTCAGAGCTTTAAAAACTCACGAGGGCACATCACAGAAACTCATAATTTGGTTGGGGGATTTTCTTATTTTTTGTCTTCATGGCATTCCAATTTGCGTGATGTTTGTTGGACAAACGTTTTAGGTCTCCGAAATCGAGAAAAAATCCAGGAGTCGTAAGAGCATAGAAACACCACAGTAAATTGCCCTGTTAGACATCATCTTTTCTTTTTCAAGCAGTTTTTTTATTAACCAAGATTCTTTGTTTTGCGCAGACACTTTTGGAAAATGTGAATGAAATTGAAAATGAAAAAGAAGAGATTAAAAAGAAGCTTAATGAACAGTTAATATCATTAGAAAATGAATACGAGGTAGGTCATGGAAAATACAAGGAATATAAGCACTGACGCACTGTATGTTCTGGAACTTCAATAATTGACAACTATTCAATAATTGAAACTTATTCACAACTATTTAATAATTGAAATTTGTTTGATAGCTGTTCGATGATGTTGAGAATGACTGTGAAAATGATGAGAATATAGGCCTGAGCTAACGGCGAGCTCGAAGCTTATTACAAATACATGTTGGAGTGATGAATGGCCTTAGACCTCCTGCACACTATTTCGGCTGTACACCAACCTTTTAGAGTATCGATTTTTATATCTTACAGTATTCTATGGTTTGCAGATAATACGGGCAGGTATTTTGGTGATAGACCTTTGTATATACAATACTATATATGTATATGGCTACTCAGTTTCAGCGATACCACTTTCAAACTGGTATAACTGGTAAAACTGGCCCATAGTAGAGTGAAATACGGAATTCAGTGTGTTTTCCGCTCTCATATTACATTGTACTCTTACGGATCGGTCATTATTTATGGTCATTGTGGGGGCCGAAGAGAAATAGATTTGGTGCTAGAAAAAAATTTACACCATCAAATTAAGATCAGAAATTTAACCGTCCCAACCATTTATGGGTAAAGAAAATGTTTACCCAACCCAAGAAGAAAAAAGTTAGATAAAACCTAATTCCCAGTATATCGTCGATACAATTTTTATTAACAAACCCAAATAGAACAGGAATTGAAGGAAAACAAGGAGAGGAATACAATAACAAAAGCTAATGTGCAATGATGACTAAGGAGAATATTTGATGATGAGATTTCCAATTTTAAATAAACTCTTAATATAGTCATATATATTAATACAAAAGTCTATCACTAGTTATTGATATATTTATCATCTAAATATCTAAAAATGTTGATGTACTGCAGAAATAGCGTTCAACTATAGTCTAACGTTTCAAGTGAAGGCCACGTTTCACTTTCTGAGGAAGGTCCCTCTCTCGAAACGTTAGACTACTTACACGCTATTTCGGACAGTACACCAACCTTTTTAGATATTTGATTTGTATTTCTACACTGCCTACGCAGCACAGCACGTTTTATATATCACTTAACTTAACCTTATAAGTAACAAAATTCACTATTATTAACATACGTGCTTCAACTATTACTGAAGACAAACCACTGAATATTAATTAAGCATTTTAACATGTCTGCACCTAAAAATATTAATTAATAATCATAAAAATAGGCACTTGTAATAAACACTTAATAAATAATTAGTGGTAATAACCATAATTTTATTTTAAATATCTATTTCCTAAAGGTGGTAGAAAGAAAATACGCGACAAATAAATCGAGAAAGGTATACTTGCTCATCACTTTCCGCCAACAAAAACACCATACTTTTTTGAAAGTATAGTTTGAACAATGAAGAATAGCATTTTTCGAATAGTAATAATATATTTATATTTATACATGGTAACTCCGCCAATCATTGACTGTGATCAATGCACGCCCTTTTACTATTGTATACCGATTGCCGTTTTTTAGATACAAGGAATGCATTTACTAAATAGCATAAAGTGCCTATAACGTCAAAAAAAAATTTTATTGCTTATTTGGAAGAACTTTTAAAATGATAAAGTAACTTTTTTTGAAGATTTTTGCGTCTTCGCTTTGTTTTTGAAATATTTCAGTTTGTTTGATATGCAAATGTCTGGAATTTCGTCACACATGCATAATGACTTACCGGAGAAACGAAATCCTTTGTTGGAGAAACTCGCGCACATGTTATTCACACTTTAGTGTATTTATTTCACGAAGGAAAAGATATAACATTCTCTGATAAGTCATTATGCATGTGTGACAAAATATATCAAAAACAAAGCGAAGAAACGAAAATCTTCAAAAGAAGTTACTTTATCATTTTAAAAGTTCTTCCAAATAAAACAATAAATATTTTTGACGTTATAGGCACTTTAATGACATCATGTACTGATTGTGCAAGCTTTATATGTTAAAACGTTAGCATTTCGTAAAGCATAGTGAGAATAGTGACAAAACATGTAGTTCTTCAACCTCGTTCCCAGGGCATTTTGCCTCCACGATGGAAGGTTGGCGAAAATGGCCCTAGGATCGGCTGGTCACATGACACCCAGAATTTCTGGGTGTTTAGATATGATAATTTTTGTCGCCTTTGTTCCATTGCCTTTGTCTACTTTGTTGACCTGAATAATTGAGAAATATTCAATGCTCCTCAGAGTTGTTCATGTCAGCATTCGTCGGCATAAAAGCAGCTAACAAGCTTAATAATCCACCACACATCCTTGGTTATCTCTTACAAAAGGTATGAAGAAGCATATATCCAATTTAGCAAAAGCTATCACTTCTAATTTGCTGTAAAATGTGAAGACATCATTCAGATTTAGATGCATAAATTATACTCGACTGAACTAATTGAGTTTTATGACAAGCCAATCGCGTTATAGAATGGACCAGCCGATCCCAGGGCCATTTTCGCCGACCTTCCGCCGTGGAGGCAAAATGCCCTGGGTACGAGGTTGGTAGTTCTTTACACTTACCAGAATAGACCTTGCCCCCATTATGACGTATGAATCTATTAGTGACTACTTCTACCATAATTCCTTGCGAGATTTATTTTCTTATGTTAATGTTAAACTCCCTCTGGGAAGCGTAAAACAATTCCTTGACATAACATCACAAAAATATATACCGAAAAGGATTCTGGTAGTAGTAGTCACTAACATGGGTCACTGTTATTGGGGTTATGGGCCATTGTTATTGGGGTTATGGGCCACTGTTATTGGGGTTATGGGTCACTGTTATTGGGGTTATGGGCCACTGTTATTGGGATTATGGGCCACTGTTATTGGGGTTATGGGCCACTGTTATTGGGGGTTATGGGCCACTGTTATTGAGGGTTATGGGTCACTGTTATTGGGTTTGTTAGTTTTTAATGTTGTTGGTTTTAAGGTCACTGTTATTGGCGTTATGGGCCACTGTTATTGGGGTTATGGGTCACTGTTGTTGGTTTTAAGGTCACTGTTATTGGGGTTATGGGTCACTGTTATTGGGGTTATGGGCCATTGTTATTGGGGTTATGAGTCACTGTTATTGGGGTTATGGGTTACTGTTATTGGGGTTATGGGTCACTGTTATTGGGGTTATGGGTCACTGTTATTGGGGTTATGGGCCATTGTTATTGGGGTTATGGGTCACTGTTATTGGGGTTATGGGTCACTGTTATTGGGGTTATGGGCCACTGTTATTGGGGTTATGGGCCACTGTTATTGGGGTTATGGGCCACTGTTATTGGGGTTATGGGTCACTGTTATTGGGGTTATGGGTCACTGTTATTGGGGTTATGGGTCACTGTTATTGGGGTTATGGGTCACTGTTATTGGGATTTTTCCCTGTTGTTGGTACTTGGCATGTTTTTTCATTTTGTATTTTTGCCGAATCAATATAAAAAATAATGTAAACAAAACCAACAACTGGAGATCAGAAAAAAGGCTGTGAAATTGTGTTGTGCTGTGAAACTGTAACATTAAAGGCTGTAAAATTGTGTTGCCATGTAGGGTTCATTAATCGTTTGGTTCAATACATTGACAATAAACCTTACACAATATGACGCATGAATATAACCCCAATAACAGTGACCCATAACCCCAATAACAGTGATCCATAACACCAATAACAGTGATCCATAACCCCAATAACAGTGGCCCATAACCCCAATAACAGTGGCCCATAACCCCAATAACAGTGACCCATAACCCCAATAACAGTTACCCATAACCCCAATAACAGTAACCCATAACCCCAATAACAGTGACCCATAACCCCAATAACAATGGCCCATAACCCCAATAACAGTGACCCATAACCCCAATAACAGTGGCCCATAACCCCAATAACAGTGACCTTAAAACCAACAACATTAAAAACTAACAATCCCAATAACAGTGACCCATAACCCCAATTTCCTATAGAAAATTATTTTTTCCTCGAATTCCTAAAATTGGATTTCTTCCTACCCTACTTTTGAAAGAAGAAAAATAGAAAATTTTTCGGATGATGTGCCCTTCTTCAGGTGCGATTTGAAGAGGGTAACATTGTCAGAAACGTCGTAAGTACTCTTACTTAATTTTTTTTCAACACATTGAAGTTCTCTTATTTCTCTTTTTCATATTATGTCCAGTTCTTTTGAGATTTTATCAGTTTCCAAATTTATTCTGAAAAATATAGAAGATAATTTTATTATTATTTTAATAAAGTAAAAAGTACTTAAAGTACTTATTTTTATTGTTTATCCCCGAATAAATATATTAAATAATTATAACAATATATCTGAGTTAATTGTGATGAAAACTGTAGTTGATAATAATCTAAGCTATAAATATTAAATATAATAGCCATAAACCATAAATATAATAATAACCATAATAATATGAATAAAAAGTAATAAGTAATAAACTATAGGTGCCATGGGAAGGAAACGCCAGACAAAAATATAAGTTGTTTGTCCTTTTTTCCTGTTTTGGGGAAGTACTTGCATGACCTATTATGTTCTTCACAAGAAAGAGGGGTATTGGGCAGTAGCTTCTTATAGTAATTGTTAAACGTCTGATGGAAAACTAACGTAGTTGATATTGGAAAGCCTGTTTTGTATTTTTTATGACAAACTCGTTGATGTATTTTGTACAACGAACTGCCTCTGGTAAAATATGTTATTGTTATGTAATGATGATGATAATGTAAATTGATGGTCATTTTGCTTTATTTTTAACTGTAAAACTAACACAAAATATATATTTTATTTACCGGCTGGGAGGTCCGTACTGGAAAAATATTTTCCCGAAGTGTCAGAAACGGTAAATAACGTGTTTATTTTTTTCGAGCAAAGTCAAAAAATTGCAATTTTTTGGCGCGAAAAGTTGCGAGAGGTCCGTACTGGTGTGATACGGACCTCGTACTCAGCCAATCAAAAGGCTCTATTTTAGTTACGGACCTGAGTTACGGACCTCAAAAAAAAAAAGTATTTTGGTTTGTTTTCCTTTTCCAACACTGCAGTTTTACCAAACTCAAGTAACTCAAATCTTTCGCCTTGAACGTTTGTTCGTTTGCAAAGTAGGCTACATTCCTGTCAGCTATAGGAAAATCTTATTTTTGCAAGAAAATCATAATTCCGAAATTCACTTTAAGTACAACCATATTTGTATATTTAATACATATCCTTTGTTGTGATAATATAGGAGTACAAGAATGATATGGAAAATTCGACGCAGAATCTTGCAGGAGAATTATCGAAAGTTCAAGAGGAAAAAAACGTTAGTTATTTTTGCATAGCGATTTAGCTAAATATAAAGATAGGTTTTTAAATTTACGTAACATAGTAAATGCATGCCTACGAACTTGGATTATAGAACAAACGAGCGAGGTATGAGCAAGGAGGTTAGTAGTTTTTAAAATTTAAATAAGTCTTGTCTTTCATTATTCTAGAACTTGGACGCTGAAATCGAGGAACTTTTTCACGTTAATGACGAGCTTCAGATAAAATGTGACGAGGAAATAAAAGCGAACAAGGTAGGAGGCACGGTCTGGCGTTTATAAGATCATATGATTTAATGTAAACTGTCATGCATAAATAAATAAATAAATAAATAAATAAATAAATAAATAAATAAATAAATAAATAAATAAATAAATAAATAAATAAATAAATAAGTTAATTAAATTAATTAGGATTTAATCAAGTTATGGGACGGAAAACGTTGTTATTTTTATAAAATAATTCAGAAACAATTGCTTATATTTGAATAGTTACCCAATCAGATACTGACGCTTTTAATCTAATGGCAATTCTGATTAGTTGCTGACGTCATTCCGGTCTACGTAGCCTGCTATAAAATATTATTATACACTCACACAGAATCCACCAATCAATTGTCTCTATTAGCGTCACGTGGCAGCCCAATATTTTACGATGTAGGGCAGCTACATATTGGGCAGTAACCTTTGGACTGTTTATGCGGGCTGTTCACGTGCAAAGCAACGTCACTCGCGTGCCTTTTATCTAAATCGAAATTTCATTGGTTGAAATACTTCTCGCGGAACGTGATGTGTTTTTCCGAGTTTTTTTATTATTCTTTTCGACGACCAGCAAACAGTCTTTTGACTGTTTATTTATTGTTTATTTGTTTATTAACTTTACAACCAAGCAAAAATGCAAAATAATTAATACAACGGTTAAAAATAAAAAAACAAAAACGGAGCAGTTTTGAACATAAGTGAAGAACATAGAACAGTCTTGACTGTCTGTTTACGTGCGAAGAAACATCTTTGTGTTAAGATATTTTGTTCGATATAATAAAACACCTATTGGATTCATCTTCGCCCAATATTACAAAATATTTAAGTCTCGACTTGCAATATTAGGCTCGACCTTCGGTCTCGCCCAATATTGAATTCTCAACTTAAATATTTTGTAATATTGGGCTCAGAGGAATCCAATAAGTAATAATATTTACTCTACGTACGTTGTGGTTGGTCAGCCGTATCGATCAGGCTATGGATAGCAAAATTATGTCAGTAACTATTGCGAATTTGCATTAAATCAAAATCAATTGTGTTATATATATCGTATTTATTCCAAGTATCAGCAATTGTTTCTGAATTATTTTATAAAAATAATAGAATACGTTTGCCTGCATTTCTATTTAAGTAATAGAATACGTTTGCCCTGGTCTCTATTACGTGATCGAAACCACTCGAGAAGTTGGGAAAACCCTCGTCTCCGCGGCTCGTGCTTCACCCTACACACTTCTCGTGTTTTTATCACTTCACGAGGGTTATAGAGATCCGGGAAACGTATTCTATTATTTAAGTCGAGACCAGCAAGCTGACCAATCACAGCGTGCCTACAGTAAACATCATTATCTAAACACTGGCCAATCAGAGCTAGCGTAAGAAACAACTTTCTTTATAATATCTTGATAGGAGTTAAACGAACTGGTTGTTATGGATAGAAACCAAAATGATTTTCTTACGAAGGAAAACAAGGTATGGTTCATGTTTATAAATCAACACTAATGACTTGATTTACCTCTGACAAACTTAATCATGAATATAACGTACCAAATGTGACCTTTACTCTAAATGTTATTTAAAGTGCTACTGCGATAAAAATACGTGAAAACTTGAAAAGAGTTGTAACTTTCTAATTTTAATGCCTAAGTACCAGGTACTTACATACTCAAAAGATTTTCCCAATTCGAATTGGAAGTACTAAATTTTTGCAATTCTTTCTACGTTTGCCATTGAGCGCTCGTCGTCAGCTAGTACGCGGAAAGTAATGGGTCGAGTACGAGTTGTGACGGCATCCAATCAACAGGAACACATCTAGATATGGTTTTAGATATTGTAGATATTATCACTGTCACTTGATGACATTTATGTACAAGTCGTGCAATGTACAAAGGTCAAGAAAGCGAAGCAAATGCAGTTAGCATGCAACATGTAAAAGAACAATGTTGATTGGATGACGTCACGAAAGCAGACCGCTGGTTAGAATTTGCGGGCCGATAAAGCGACAACTTAATAATGGCGAAGGACGTTTTCGTCTCTTGTCTCACGAAAATTATCTCCACGTTACTTCATTTTCAATTTCCAAAAAGTTTTCGAATTTAGAACATTTAAATAGTATAGGTTTATTTCAATTGGCAAATTTAATTTTTCAAAACACACAATTTTCATCGCAGTAGCTCTTTCAAAGAGTTGTTATTACAGTTATTATAAAACTAGAAACTGACTAAAACTGACAAAAACGACAGAACTTACAAAAACGTTAAGAAGATAGTAGATACAGTTATGGTGACATAAAAATAGCAAGGAAGGTAATGCATGCATTCATGTAATATATCATACAAATTTCAGCTATTAAAACTAATTGAGTTTTACAAGGTATTTTGGACAAATGTAAAGCCACCATTTTTGCGGTTAATTTATTTTTGAAACTTTATAAGATGAGACATTTGTACTGAAGAAACAGAAAATTATATTCTAGTTATAGTCCTTCTGCAGACCAAGCTTAACTAAACGATCGACAACAAACTCCAGATTGTATCACGGATACGACAACTTATGTCGCGAAAATACTCCGTGCACTTAAATTGGATTAAATGAGCACATTTTACAGGCCCATGGCGCGGTAGCTCAATTGGCAGCAGCGCCGACTCAGCAGTGTAGGTTAGGATCATGTCGATAAATATTTATGTTACCCCAATATCTGGTAAATGTAAAGATCTAAGATACAGTACTTGATATTGTGGTGAAGGAAAATTTCGAGTGTTGGAATATATACATTTTAAGACCGAACCGGGACCAGTTGCGAAAAATGCAACTTCAAGGCCTTCCGGCTGGAATTAAACCCGCGACCCGCAACGGTACTAACCTGTTCAATTCCAGCCGGAAGGCCTTGAAGTTGCTATTTTTCGCAACTGGTCCCGGTTTGGTCTTAAAATGTATATATTCCAGCACTCAAAATTTTCCTTCACCATAAATCCTTAGAACATGTAATTTAATCGAGTGAAATGCCAAATATTACTGGTAAGATACTTGATAATAATAAGTAGCTGATGGGATCTCACGCCAAGATTTCTTTATTTTTAATAAAATATTTATTTTCTTCCAAGGTTCTTTCTGAAAGGCTTTCAGAAATTCAATCGAACCAACTAAGTACTGAATCTCACTATTATACTCAGATCTTGGGTTTACAAGAAATGAATGACACATTATGTAAGGTAGGTTACCAAAAGTTACAAAATGTCCGAATAACAAGTACTGTATTATTATCGCTCGGCATAATTTCAGTTTTAAATGCGTTTTATAAGCCGTAAAATATTCTAAAAACATTTGAGAATGAACTCAAACGAGATTGAACATATTGAAAGACATATAAGTGAGTTTTGTATCCGAAAACAGTCTTAAAGGACATTGGCAACACAAATTAAGTTTGTCTAATATGAAAGAACTCGTAAAATGATAGAGTAACACCTTAGCAATCACTGAGATATAAGACACAAACTTAGCAATCACTGAGATATACTGTAAGACATTTTTAACGAGTGAAAATTCTCTACCATGCACCTGACGTCAGAGACCATCTCATTTACATACAGTATCAAACAAACTGAAATATTTCAAAAACGAAGTAAAATACGGAACATTTGTAAAAGGTGTTACTTTTACAGTAACTTCTACAAACTTAATTTGTGTTGTCAATGTCCTTTAACTCTCAATTTCCTTTGACGAAGAAAAAGCAAACTTTTCTTTTTGTCCACTAGAAAGTGGAGTGTCCCTTTAACGCAACATGCTACATTGCAATGATTGCCTTTTTCAGGAGATAGAGGAATTGCGAGAAAAATCGGATGGTCTTGGATTACCTGTACAACATTCAGAAGTAGAAAGCAGCGAGATTGCAAAAAGTCAGATGTTAAATGTTGAAGGAATCCCGGTGGAGGGTACTGAGGAGGATATAAAAGACGGTGTGGAACACGGGGATGAACGTGTGCAGGAAGAACAGATAGAAATTCTTGAGAAAACGATAGCTGGGTTAAGCACTGCCAAAGATGAACAGCACACGAGGTTCACGGAGATGGAAGAAAATTATAAATGTCAGCTTGCTGTTGTGACGGAGGAACTTGAGATCGAGAAGAATAAAACGAGTGAAATGCATTTAAAAATAAGTGAACTTCAAGCTGATATTGAGGCGTCAAAGCTTGTTAAAGATCAAGAACTAAAGGATATAAAGGAACACACGAATCTTTGTAATGACAATGAAGCATTGAAATTAAATGAAGAAATGCGACTTTTGCAGGATAAATCTGATCAGTTAAATGACAGTATACGTGATCTTGAAGATCAAAATAATGAACTGAATGAAGAGCTTGGTTTATGGCAAGATAAATATATCACAATGGAACATGAAAAGAAAATACAAGATCAAGAATTGATGGAAATTGTTACTCTGATAACTACATCTAACAGTAGCACAGTTACCAACGTTACCAAAGAAATGAAGCAATATATTCTCAAACAACAAGCCGAAATAGACGTCCTTGTATCAAATATGAAACAACGGGACAGTGAAATAGAAAGTTTACAAGAAAGTTCAAAATCCCTACTTGAAAAGTTGGAAATGAAAGAAAATGAACTTCGTAACAAAGACGAGTTGCATGGGAAACAAGAGCTAGATCTGGTAAACTCTAAGATTGTATTGGAATCATTGTCAGCCAAGCTGATGGAAAAGAGTGAAGAATGTCAGCAGTTGACAAGCAAGTTGGAAAATGAAAAGTGCGCTTTAAGTAATTTAGAAGAAAGATGTAAGACACTTGAAGAGTTATTAGAAGAGAAAGATCAACAGCTGGTCAGCATTACTGAAACAGCAATTGCTGAGAAAGAACGATTAACGAGTTTACAAGAAGTTGTTGACAGAGCTCAAGTGGAGGACGAAGGAAAATACAAGTTATCACAGGACTTGAAGGATACTATTTTAAACCAAGGAAAAGAAATAAAATTATTAACAGAAGAGATTACTGAACTCCGAAAAGCTCTTCAGGCGAAAGAGCGATGCCTTGCTGAAGAGAAACAGACTTTGGATAATCAACTTCAAGAATTGTTGGATAAGTTAAGTTGTCAAGAAAGTGAATGCATTAAGTTGGGTGAGCAAATTGACCTTAAAAATGACGAGTTGTCTACTTTGAACATTACCCTCCAAACAAAAGAAAACGAGTTTCACGATGATATTGAAATGACAAAGAATGAAGCGAAAGAGTTGTCCGAAATGTTAAATGATGAGAAACATGAATGCCGTAAACTAGAAGACGTGGTGAAAATAAAGGATGAAGAATTACAAATATTTAATCAAAAGATAGTTGAACACAAGCAGGAGGTTATCGAGAAAGACAAAGAGTTCAAAGAACTTTGTGAAATAAAAGAAAAAGTGGAGAAGGAGTTTGGTAATATAAAAGAAAGAGAAATATATGTTAAAGATGAGTTGATAAAGAAGGAAGAAGAGTTACAAACATTTGCTGCAAACGAAGGTGGCCTTATGGAAAAAGTAAAATCGTTTGAAAAAAATCTTAAAGAAAAAGAAGACACGTTGGGAGAACTGAACCAGAATATTCAACACCATAGTAATGAAAAGATTGAATTAGAAAAGGAGGTAAATCTTCTTCGTGAACAAGCAACTACCTTTGAAGAAAATACAAAAATGCATCAAGAAACGATCGAAAGGTATTCCAAAGAAATAGAGGAGACTAAAGAATCAAAAGGTATGAATTAAGATGTTGAACTATTTAAAAAAAATACATTTTATGTATTTTGCGAGTGTGGAAATCAACCGAGACCAGTTGCGAAAAATGCAACTCCAAGCCTTCGGGGAGAATTGAACTCACGCCTCCGTGAATCTTGGAGTTGCATTTTTCGCAATTATTTCTGCATTTTTCACAAAACTCGACGTTTTCTTGACTTTCTTTCGATTTATGTCAGCCTTGACTGACGCGAAGCGTGCAAGAAATCAGGTTGTGAGTCAATGTATTTGTATTGTGGACGAATAAGAAAGCCTATAGGGCTTTCTGAGAAGACTCGGCAAATTTCCGGAGTATTTACCACTTCAAGTTGGCAACGAAGCTAAACACAAACGCGCAATCCACGATGGTTGACACTCACTCTTTAAGTGCTTTTGTTAAAAGATGTCAAAGATATACACAAATTTCCAATATGTTAAAGTGTTGTTACACTCATTAGTCTGAATATTTCGGGAACCATGAGCTGTAAATTGATGTTCTCCGTTATTGTAAGAGTTATTTAAAATAAGAAAAACTTAATTTTCGATTCATTGGCACTTTAACTTGAAAAGAAAATACTGCTGTACACATAATGCTGAAATCGTATATTTTTCTCTTATCCTTTTTTTTGGATCGATTTAATTAGATATTAATGTAAATACAAAAAATACCCAAACGTAAAGAGCGCGAACAGGACTCGAGGACCTATGCGAGGCGCCTTCCCGTTGAAATTAAAAATACATAAAGCCATAGACCAACTACTCTGAATTCACGATACACCAACACACACGCACAGCCCCAACCAATCTAAGCAGTTGGTACATTAGAAAACTACTCTCAGTGACAGGAACAATTACGGCATAATGACCATGTACAAGTCATATCAACGTCAAAATAGATGTCAGTAATGATAAATAAGTATTGAGTAAAAATATTTTGAATGTTGCAAGACTGCAGAGGCAATTGGGTGGTGCTGTCTAGATATACGATGACCGTTGAGTTGATGTATTCTATTTCTTCCTTATTATAGTATATCATCAGGAGCAATATTTATCTTCTTTTCTAGAAAATCTCGTGAGGCAAAATGAAGAGTTAAGTTCAAAAATTTATAAAATGAAACAAATAGCTTTGAAGGCGAAAAAAGAAACAGAAAACGTCAAGAAACAGGTAAAGTTAGTTTTTAAATCAGTATGTTATTTTAATATGCTTATACTCCACGATGTTTGAATGGGATTGCACTTGCGTTACCAGAATAGATTATTTCTTGAAACACGTTTTTTCAAAAACGTTATTAACAAACATATTGGATGTCAAACAATGGTGAAGAAATCTTTTGTTCAGCTATCGTACTTCAACTATAAATGGAGTTAAATTGGAGATTTAGAAATCATTGGCATATGGTAACTTTTAAGATACTTCATCCCTTACTTGGTAGTTTAGTTTAGTTTATTAGATTTATCACTCTTTTAGGTGAACTGAATACCCAAACAGGCTAGAAGCCCAATTGATAGGGGTTCCGAGGGCCTACGATTTAAAGTCGCTATCCGAGAAGATCCGAAAGTCTTACCATTTGCTGGTATTATTTAGCAAATGCAGCACTTCCTTCTCAATTATTTTTAAGACCCTGAGTGGTGGTTCGACCCAGGATTTGAACCTGTGTCTCCCATCTCGTAGACATATGTGGTAGACATTTGGTGTTTGAACACCGTTTGTAATTTCTTAGTTTGAAGGAGAAAGAGAAAATTTAATGACAACAATACGAGAAAAGGACGAGTTATTAAATTCAAATCAAGATGAAGTGCAAGAGAAACACGAAGTTGAGATGCAGGTTTGACGACAATTTTATTTTTTGTAATTACTTTTACATAATTTAGGTTTAGTACATTTAGATCACATAATTTTAGATCACATAATTTAGGTTTAGTACATTTAGATCACATAATTTAGGTTTAGTACATTTAGATCACATAATTTAGGTTTAGTACATTTAGATCAAATAATTCAGGTTCAGTACATTTAGATCACATAATTTAGGTTTAGTACATTTAGATCACATAATTTAGGTTTAGTACATTTAGATCACATAATTCAGGTTTAGTATATTTAGATCACATAATTTAGGTTCAGTATATTTAGATCACATAATTCAGGTTCATTATATTTAGATCACATAATTCAGGTTTAGTATATTTAGATCACATAATTTAGGTTTAGTATATTTAGATCACATAATTCAGGTTCAGTATATTTAGATCACATAATTTAGGTTTAGTATATTTAGATCACATAATTTAGGTTTAGTATATTTAGATCACATAATTCAGGTTCAGTATATTTAGATCACATAATTCAGGTTCAGTACATTTAGATCACATAATTCAGGTTCATTATATTTAGATCACATAATTTAGGTTTAGTATATTTAGATCACATAATTCAGGTTCATTATATTTAGATCACATAATTCAGGTTCATTATATTTAGATCACATAATTCAGGTTTAGTATATTTAGATCACATAATTTAGGTTCAGTATATTTAGATCACATAATTCAGGTTTAGTATATTTAGATCACATAATTCAGGTTTAGTATATTTAGATCACATAATTCAGGTTTAGTATATTTAGATCACATAATTTAGGTTTAGTACATTTAGATCACATAATTCAGGTTCATTATATTTAGATCACATAATTTAGGTTTAGTATATTTAGATCACATAATTCAGGTTTAGTATATTTAGATCACATAATTCAGGTTCATTATATTTAGATCACATAATTCAGGTTCAGTATATTTAGATCACATAATTCAGGTTTAGTATATTTAGATCACATAATTTAGGTTTAGTATATTTAGATCACATAATTCAGGTTCATTATATTTAGATCACATAATTCAGGTTCATTATATTTAGATCACATAATTCAGGTTTAGTATATTTAGATCACATAATTTAGGTTCAGTATATTTAGATCACATAATTCAGGTTTAGTATATTTAGATCACATAATTCAGGTTTAGTATATTTAGATCACATAATTCAGGTTTAGTATATTTAGATCATATAATTCAGGTTTAGTACATTTAGATCACATAATTTAGGTTTAGTACATTTAGATCACATAATTCAGGTTCAGTACATTTAGATCACATTATTCAGGTTCATTATATTTAGATCACATAATTCAGGTTCATTATATTTAGATCACATAATTCAGGTTTAGTATATTTAGATCACATAATTCAGGTTTAGTATATTTAGATCACATAATTCAGGTTCAGTATATTTAGATCACATAATTCAGGTTTAGTATATTTAGATCACATAATTCAGGTTCAGTATATTTAGATCACATAATTCAGGTTCAGTACATTTAGATCACATTATTCAGGTTCATTATATTTAGATCACATAATTCAGCTTCATTATATTTAGATCACATAATTCAGGTTTAGTATATTTAGATCACATATATTTAGATCACATAATTCAGGTTCAGTATATTTAGATCACATAATTCAGGTTCAGTACATTTAGATCACATAATTCAGGTTTAGTATATTTAGATCACATAATTCAGGTTTAGTATATTTAGATCACATAATTTCAGGTTTAGTATATTTAGATCACATAATTCAGGTTTAGTATATTTAGATCACATAATTCAGGTTTAGTATATTTAGATCACATAATTCAGGTTCAGTATATTTAGATCACATAATTCAGGTTCAGTATATTTAGATCACATAATTTAGGTTTAGTATATTTAGATCACATAATTCAGGTTCATTTATATTTAGATCACATAATTCAGGTTCATTATATTTAGATCACATAATTCAGGTTTAGTATATTTAGATCACATAATTTAGGTTCAGTATATTTAGATCACATAATTCAGGTTTAGTATATTTAGATCACATAATTCAGGTTCAGTATATTTAGATCACATAATTCAGGTTCATTATATTTAGATCACATAATTCAGGTTTAGTATATTTAGATCACATAATTCAGGTTTAGTATATTTAGATCACATAATTCAGGTTTAGTATATTTAGATCACATAATTTAGGTTTAGTATATTTAGATCACATAATTCAGGTTCAGTATATTTAGATCACATAATTCAGGTTTAGTATATTTAGATCACATAATTTAGGTTTAGTATATTTAGATCACATAATTCAGGTTCAGTATATTTAGATCACATAATTTAGGTTTAGTATATTTAGATCACATAATTTAGGTTTAGTATATTTATATCACATAATTCAGGTTCAGTATATTTAGATCACATAATTCAGGTTCAGTACATTTAGATCACATAATTCAGGTTCATTATATTTAGATCACATAATTTAGGTTTAGTATATTTAGATCACATAATTCAGGTTCATTATATTTAGATCACATAATTCAGGTTCATTATATTTAGATCACATAATTCAGGTTTAGTATATTTAGATCACATAATTTAGGTTCAGTATATTTAGATCACATAATTCAGGTTTAGTATATTTAGATCACATAATTCAGGTTTAGTATATTTAGATCACATAATTCAGGTTTAGTATATTTAGATCACATAATTCAGGTTTAGTACATTTAGATCACATAATTCAGGTTCATTATATTTAGATCACATAATTTAGGTTTAGTATATTTAGATCACATAATTCAGGTTTAGTATATTTAGATCACATAATTCAGGTTCATTATATTTAGATCACATAATTCAGGTTCAGTATATTTAGATCACATAATTCAGGTTTAGTATATTTAGATCACATAATTTAGGTTTAGTATATTTAGATCACATAATTCAGGTTCATTATATTTAGATCACATAATTCAGGTTCATTATATTTAGATCACATAATTCAGGTTTAGTATATTTAGATCACATAATTTAGGTTCAGTATATTTAGATCACATAATTCAGGTTTAGTATATATTTAGATCACATAATTCAGGTTTAGTATATTTAGATCACATAATTCAGGTTTAGTATATTTAGATCATATAATTCAGGTTTAGTACATTTAGATCACATAATTTAGGTTTAGTACATTTAGATCACATAATTCAGGTTCAGTACATTTAGATCACATTATTCAGGTTCATTATATTTAGATCACATAATTCAGGTTCATTATATTTAGATCACATAATTCAGGTTTAGTATATTTAGATCACATAATTCAGGTTTAGTATATTTAGATCACATAATTCAGGTTCAGTATATTTAGATCACATAATTCAGGTTTAGTATATTTAGATCACATAATTCAGGTTCAGTATATTTAGATCACATAATTCAGGTTCAGTACATTTAGATCACATTATTCAGGTTCATTATATTTAGATCACATAATTCAGCTTCATTATATTTAGATCACATAATTCAGGTTCAGTATATTTAGATCACATAATTCAGGTTTAGTATATTTAGATCACATAATTTAGGTTCAGTATATTTAGATCACATAATTCAGGTTCAGTATATTTAGATCACATAATTCAGGTTTAGTATATTTAGATCACATAATTCAGGTTTAGTATATTTAGATCACATAATTCAGGTTTAGTATATTTAGATCACATAATTCAGGTTTAGTATATTTAGATCACATAATTCAGGTTTAGTATATTTAGATCACATAATTCAGGTTCAGTATATTTAGATCACATAATTCAGGTTTAGTATATTTAGATCACATAATTTAGGTTTAGTATATTTAGATCACATAATTCAGGTTCATTATATTTAGATCACATAATTCAGGTTCATTATATTTAGATCACATAATTCAGGTTTAGTATATTTAGATCACATAATTTAGGTTCAGTATATTTAGATCACATAATTCAGGTTTAGTATATTTAGATCACATAATTCAGGTTCAGTATATTTAGATCACATAATTCAGGTTCATTATATTTAGATCACATAATTCAGGTTTAGTATATTTAGATCACATAATTCAGGTTTAGTATATTTAGATCACATAATTCAGGTTTAGTATATTTAGATCACATAATTTAGGTTTAGTATATTTAGATCACATAATTCAGGTTCAGTATATTTAGATCACATAATTCAGGTTTAGTATATTTAGATCACATAATTTAGGTTTAGTATATTTAGATCACATAATTCAGGTTCATTATATTTAGATCACATAATTCAGGTTTAGTATATTTAGATCACATAATTCAGGTTTAGTATATTTAGATCACATAATTCAGGTTTAGTACATTTAGATCACATAATTTAGGTTCAGTACATTTAGATCACATAATTTAGGTTCAGTACATTTAGATCACATAATTTAGGTTCAGTATATTTAGATCACATAATTCAGGTTCATTATATTTAGATCACATAATTCAGGTTTAGTATATTTAGATCACATAATTCAGGTCTAGTATATTTTAGATCACATAATTCAGGTTCAGTATATTTAGATCACATAATTCAGGTTTAGTATATTTAGATCACATAATTCAGGTTCAGTATATTTAGATCACATAATTCAGGTTCAGTACATTTAGATCACATTATTCAGGTTCATTATATTTAGATCACATAATTCAGGTTCATTATATTTAGATCACATAATTCAGGTTTAGTATATTTAGATCACATAATTTAGGTTCAGTATATTTAGATCACATAATTCAGGTTCAGTATATTTAGATCACATAATTCAGGTTTAGTATATTTAGATCACATAATTCAGGTTTAGTATATTTAGATCACATAATTCAGGTTTAGTATATTTAGATCACATAATTCAGGTTTAGTATATTTAGATCACATAATTCAGGTTTAGTATATTTAGATTACATAATTCAGGTTCAGTATATTTAGATCACATAATTCAGGTTTAGTATATTTAGATCACATAATTTAGGTTTAGTATATTTAGATCACATAATTCAGGTTCATTATATTTAGATCACATAATTCAGGTTCATTATATTTTGATCACATAATTCAGGTTTAGTATATTTAGATCACATAATTTAGGTTCAGTATATTTAGATCACATAATTCAGGTTTAGTATATTTAGATCACATAATTCAGGTTCAGTATATTTAGATCACATAATTCAAGGTTCATTATATTTAGATCACATAATTCAGGTTTAGTATATTTAGATCACATAATTCAGGTTTAGTATATTTAGATCACATAATTCAGGTTTAGTATATTTAGATCACATAATTTAGGTTTAGTATATTTAGATCACATAATTCAGGTTCAGTATATTTAGATCACATAATTCAGGTTTAGTATATTTAGATCACATAATTTAGGTTTAGTATATTTAGATCACATAATTCAGGTTCATTATATTTAGATCACATAATTCAGGTTTAGTATATTTAGATCACATAATTCAGGTTTAGTATATTTAGATCACATAATTCAGGTTTAGTACATTTAGATCACATAATTTAGGTTCAGTATATTTAGATCACATAATTTAGGTTTAGTACATTTAGATCATATAATTTAGGTTCAGTATATTTAGATCACATAATTCAGGTTCATTATATTTAGATCACATAATTCAGGTTTAGTATATTTAGATCACATAATTCAGGTTTAGTATATTTAGATCACATAATTCAGGTTCAGTATATTTAGATCACATAATTCAGGTTTAGTATATTTAGATCACATAATTCAGGTTCAGTATATTTAGATCACATAATTCAGGTTCAGTACATTTAGATCACATTATTCAGGTTCATTATATTTAGATCACATAATTCAGGTTCATTATATTTAGATCACATAATTCAGGTTCAGTATATTTAGATCACATAATTCAGGTTTAGTATATTTAGATCACATAATTTAGGTTCAGTATATTTAGATCACATAATTCAGGTTCAGTATATTTAGATCACATAATTCAGGTTTAGTATATTTAGATCACATAATTCAGGTTTAGTATATTTAGATCACATAATTCAGGTTTAGTATATTTAGATCACATAATTCAGGTTTAGTATATTTAGATCACATAATTCAGGTTTAGTATATTTAGATCACATAATTCAGGTTCAGTATATTTAGATCACATAATTTAGGTTCAGTATATTTAGATCACATAATTTAGGTTCAGTATATTTAGATCACATAATTCAGGTTCAGTATATTTAGATCACATAATTTAGGTTCAGTATATTTAGATCACATAATTTAGGTTCAGTATATTTAGATCACATAATTTAGGTTCAGTATATTTAGATCACATAATTTAGGTTCAGTACATTTAGATCACATAATTCAGGTTCAGTATATTTAGATCACATAATTTAGGTTCAGTATATTTAGATCACATAATTTAGGTTCAGTACATTTAGATCACATAATTTAGGTTCAGTATATTTAGATCACATAATTCAGGTTCAGTATATTAAGATCACATAATTCAGGTTCATTATATTTAGATCACATAATTCAGGTTCAGTATATTTAGATCACATAATTCAGGTTCAGTATATTTAGATCACATAATTTAGGTTCAGTATATTTAGATCACATAATTTAGGTTCAGTATATTTAGATCACATAATTCAGGTTCAGTATATCGCTTGCTAGTTTGATCATATGTAGGTTCTTATTAGATGCAGCAGCATCACTAATTATAAATTATTATTTAGTATCATTAATTATAGCATCACTAATCACTGACCATGTTATACAATCCTTTTCTTTTTTATTTAGAAGTTGCAAGAACTCGTCAAAGAATTTGAAGCGGAAGTCAGTGAACTAAAAGAACGGTACTGTCCTTTATACAGCAATAGGCAGACATATTAATAAAAAAAACACCAAAAGCTTGATATACTGCCGAAACACATCATGCCTCGAAACGTTAGACTTCGCATTGTCTATTTTGAAAGTATACCAAACAATTCACTACCTATATGCAGCGCATTTATATCATTGATAATACTGTAGACAGGCATATTATAAGTTTTGCTATAATATCATTAATATATGTTTAGCATGAAAAGTACGGAAGAACAGCTGAAACAATCCCTTGGTGAAGAGAAGGTATGTATTGATCATGGGTGGAAAAAATATTTTTCTTTCTGGGACCGTAGACCCAAAACCAAAAAATTTCTGCCAGTTCATGTTCTTTTTAGCAATGGAATTTAGCAATTATAAAAAATTAGGACTACCGAACTAGAGTGAGATAAATAGAAGGTCTTTTAACCAATATGTAATGATATTTTACATGATTAACATTGTTTTTTATAAGTATGGGCTAAGTATTTCTTTTCAAAATAATTCAAATTTGTCCTGGTACCGTCATTCACTGGATCATGGTGCGCCCTAATTTGTTATTTTACTCTGGAGACTCTTGCGCCTTAATGGGCTAAACATGTTCTACTTTCCTGTCTAAATTTCTTTCACTTTTATCAACATTTTCTTCACATTTTCTTTCTCTGCTACAGTGCTATACTGGAACTTGAAATATTTTCTGGGAACCCAAAAATGTTCTGGTGTCCGATACATTTTCCACCCCTGGTATTGATAAATATAATTGTCATTGTACTTGTACAAAATACGAGAGTGGTGACATATCTATAATGTTATCGTTTGTACTAACGTTTCGGTTGTTAAAATAAGTCTTGTTTTATTTCTTTTCATTTGACAAAGGATGTACTATATAAATCTTGTTATATATTGCTCAATAGGAATAAAACTATTTGCTTGTCCTGTTTTCCTAGACGACCATGAACATTCCTCTTATGTTGTCGTCGCTTACAAGCAAGCAAACTGTGAACTGTTGCATTGTTGCCACTTTTCCTTTACCGACGGACTGAAGTAACGGGAAATATTTGCTTATAAGAATGAGCTAAATTGGCTTGTGATTCATTGAGCAACTTCCGATATTATCACACGCGAAAATATTTCCTTGCAAACGCGTGTCATTCTCCAAGGAAAAACTTAATTACCTGCAGTTATGCTTTACTTTTTCTATTGTCCTTTTTTCCATATTTTTGTCTCTTTGCTACAAACTAGAATAAAGAGCATGTTGCATACACTGCATGAAATTCAAATCTCTTTGTTTAGGCCTGTAGTCTCGTAAATTATCGTTGTGTTGAATGAACGACGTTTTCAACGCAATGTCCGATATTTCTTCGTGGAAGAAAATTGATTACGATTTATGTGATTTATTACGATATTTGTTAGTATATGGCAGTCATTATATATATATATATATAGTGATATATTTAAAATTATCTAAAACATCTAGTCATTACACGGTGTTTCATGCTTAACGCAATATATATATATATATATATATATATATATATATATATATATAGAACAAGACGCCCACTAAGCGTTAACTCGGCTACTTGCGCTTAATTGTGTCCTGTAAAACACACAATAGAATAGAATAGAATGTTCTCTTTGAAAATTCCGCGATTTGTAACCCTTGTGATTGTAAGCATTGTGAGCGTATTTGTGAGCCACATTCCTTATGAATCTTATGACAAATTTATTATATTTCTTTGGATAGTTTGAGCGAATACTCGAGCAATAGTGACCAAAAAAGATGCCGCATGAAGATGAGAACACCGCGTGGTTTTGGAAAGCCTATCGGGATAATGCAATAATTGCAATTTGTCGACCCGAAAAATAATACAGAAACGCTGCCGAAATCTAGACTCGGCTACCACAGTAGCGCGAGTAATAATACGTACAAATATGAAATTTATTTCGAGTGTTGAACAGGATATCTCATGAGTGAGCGAAACGAACGAGTGAAACACCCAGTTCAACATGAGAGATAAATTCCCTATTTTCCAAGCATTCATGTGTAGTCCCATTTCCCAACAAACATTACAGCATTGAATCACAATAATCGGGTACATGTGAGCTTATCGCTAATAATTAACATGTGTTTGATTATCGAATTTATTAGTGGCGGAAATACTCATAAAATACTGCTTTATATAAAAAAATATCAGTAATGTTTGGGTGAGTTATAATATATAATATACACCAAAAAATTACTTATATTTAAGAAGTGTCGCATAGGCAGTACTGTACATGTAAACCAGTACATCATCTCCATCTCGGTAGCGGAGTCTCGGCAATCACTCACCTTTTCTGAGGATTTGAGCTTGTCGATTGTCAAGCGATAGACGATCGTCCATGTACCGTCTTTCATAATGCCACCCAAATTAAATATTATTTTATATTCATTTAATTAGCCTTTCTGACCTCGTTCGTGTGTCTGTAATTCCAAAGAATCATTGCTTTGTAACGAGGCCAGAAAGGCTAAATTACATGCGTATAAAAGAATATTTAGACTGGCCGCCATTATGAAAGAGGTCTATACTGTATATATATAAACACATTTGTAAGTGTTTCCTGTCGCTCTATCACGATACACCAGTGGACCATTCCATTGTTGTAAATTCACTTTTGTTGACCTATTTTAGATACTTCAACAGAAATTGGAAAGCAGCGAAAGGGATCATATTGAAAAAGATGAGAAATATAACAATATCTGTAAAGAAAATGAAGTAAATATTATTTATCTTCCTTGAGCCACGTAGTCATTCTAATAGATGAAAGATGGTTGCGGTGTACTAAATATTGATTATCAGGTAGTAAGAATAAATATAAAAGCTGCTAAATTCTCAAAAGTACTGGATATAATATGAAAAGGAGAAATAAGAGAACTTCAATGTGTCGATGTTGGAAATAAACCTGCGCTCACACTGTTTACGTTCGTTATCATCGAAATATTTTTTGATGATTGACATATGATCTATGGAGTGGCCTACTCAATTAAAATGCTCAGCGATTAGCACTAAGGTTTCGTCTGACTGAGCTAAGATGTATTCGAAAACGATCGCCTAATTTTCGTTTAGTTTATTATCAGGTTATCACCATGATTCAGTATATTTTAATTAGTTTGGCTTATTGATTTATTGGCTTATGTAATGCTTTTGTGATGATTAATACATAAATCACGGTATGTTACGCTTTCTCCTGTAATGTGACGAGTTCTAAACTTTGTGCATAAAATTAAATGGGCGGATATTTGTTGTTTTGTTTAGTGTCATCGTCAAAGTGTTGAGGAATGTCAAGCAAATATTTTGTCTATTGAGGAGAAACATGTTCTTGTGCAAGAACAAAACCAGAAGAAAGAAAAGGAATTAAGAGAGGTTGGAAATTAACATAATGAGATTTTCATTATTTATATAATCTTATTTTTAAAGTATGTACGTATAGGACCAAACGAAACTTTACACTTTTACAATTATCCGTAGATATGGAAAACTGAAAACAAAACTGAATTTGGTCTTTTCTTCTCCAAATTATCGTTGTTTAAATGTCCACTTTGAAAAGGATTGTATAATAATATTTAAAAGCACCAAGAAAAACGCAAAATCTTTACTAACAATGCGTAACCAATTAGAAAGAAAATATCCACATATGGAGACTCGTTGACCCGCAATACGTACTGCGGGCTGATTTCCAGTAAGTGGAATTTTGCGCGCAGACTGGAATTTCCTTTGAGCTTTTAATTAAATTAGTTCCGCACGATAGCTCACAAGACAAAGGCTTTATGCTGTCTATTTCACTAGGCTTTATGGTGTCTATCTCACCAGGCTTTATGCTGTCTATCTGAGCTTGCGTAGCTCAATAATTATGAGATCAATTCCCGTCAGGCTCAGACATTTTTGAGTTTTTGAAAGACTGCGGAGTAGTAAGTGAAACGTGACACGTCCGTACTGTTTAGGAAATTGTGCGTCGACAATTCACATACAGGGATTGAAAAACATAGGAAATATTTGTTTAATTTTAGCTTTCAGAGAAACTTGAAAATGTTGAAGAACAACTTGCAAACGAGCATGCAAAGTTGGAAGAAAATGTAACTGAACTGAAGCACATGAAAGAAAAATTAGAATCTAGTGAAAAGGTTAGTGTCAAAACGTAAAAATAGGCACGCAATGCGTGCATGTGTCTAGCGCTAATTTCGTTAATGCTAAGTCAAGGTAACCGAAACACATACACGCCATGTTGCAAAAAGGCTGGGTCGAGCACGGTCTGATCAATGTTTTTCTTTAGTTTTGACCGCAATTGTAAACGGTTTGCGTCAAATTTAGATGAGTTTACCTGCGCATTTTGCTGTGATCTATTTAGTATTGTTTTACGACAAGGAAGGAACGTTTTTGTTGCATTGGCGAGAATAATTGTGATCATAGTTATCGCATGATGGAACTCTGTTGCAGCTCTGCAGGAAATCGTGCCAAAAACCGTAATAATTTTATCCCAGGGCGGTTATCAAGTGATAACCTAAGCTTTATACTGAGTCGAAAGCTATAAAGATAAACCTTACCTTTGAAATAAGATACAGAAATTTCTGACCTTGTCTGAAATGACAAATGTTTTCCCAAGTTTGTCGAGAATTTCTTTAAAGTAATAACACTCGAAAGTACGAAATGTCCCCCACGAAGAGTACGATCTCCGAGCTCCTACCCCCGGCTGTTTCGACGTGAAACTGTTCCGATGCTCCCATTGGGGCGCTCCCTCCCCGGGCCTCAGAAGACCCTGGGTACGAGGTTGAAACATTCAAGCCAGCAAGCAATCATATCGAGGACAATCTGGCTACCGTGGGCTCAGGCCAGCGGTAGCCTCAAAAATATTACCATGATATGAGGGGAATTAGTGATTAAATTCCCAGAATTAAGCCTAGTGGAAAATCGGTTTAAAGCAAAGATTAAACGAGAACGCGAGTTACCGCAAGTTAACTTGTGACGACGTGCGTTGACTTGCGATACCACGGACTTTAAGATCTACGACGTAGCAATCTCGACAACGCGACCTTCAAAACGTTAAGAAGCAGTGTGAATTTAAGCATTTGAAAGAAGTCATGGTAAATTGACAACCCTACTGTATATGAGGTTTGAAGCTTGTTTTATGACCTCAAAAACGTTCCAGTTCTGCTAAAACGATTCTTGTGTTTGAGCTGAAGTCAACATTAAGGAACAGCGCTCAGCGAGTTCACGTCGTCCTGAAGACGTGAAAATGTTCAGAGTTGCGTTGTAAACCTAACGAGGACGGTGTTGAGAATACTCTTGGGACTACAAATTATTTATTCTCTTTGTTTCACATGAAGAATTCTTTGTCGAGGCTGCCACGTCGTAGATCTTAAAGTCCCTAGTACCATCAGTAAAACGTCACGACAAGTTGTTGCAAGTTCTGCAGTTCCGCTAGTTCCCATGTTTTTGGACCTACAGCATGACGTTCCGTTGGGTTGTCTTCGTTACTTTCTAGTACTTTTTAGCCCTAAAATATCTCGCCTTTTCCTTGATTCCATGCACGAGACGAGGATCCCAAAAAATCCACTTGCGTGTAAAAAGCTCAACAGTTCCTTGCCATTTTTCTTTGATTTTTTCTTGATATTTTGACCGAGAATGGCTCTTAAAGACGTCATCTGGGACAAAACGTCTTTCCATGGCACTCCTAGGGCTTCCTGTTCAAGATAAGATGGCTAGAGTATAAATATAAAACAAAATATTATAAATATGCTATATAGTGACTCATAACGTACAGACAATTCTTCCTTCGATTTGGATGTTTCCTCGACATTGTGATAGTCCTTTGGAAAAGGTGTCCCAAAGACACGGTCTTGCTTCGTATTCTTCTATTAACTGTACTTCCGAGTTTGATCATCTCTTTTTTTTTCCGCAACCTCGCCACTGCAACCTCGCCGCTAACCCACCACAACTTCGCCGCTAACCCACCGCAACCTCGCCGCTAACCCACCGCAACCTCACCGCTAACCCACCACAACCTCACCGCTAACCCACCGCAACCTCACCGCTAACCCACCACAACTTCGCCGCTAACCCACAGCAACCGCAGTTTTTACTTCTGAGTGGTTTTTCTCCAAAACGAGAGAAAACTAGTGATTTGCTTGCTGATGATGGAATTTAGAGCGTAAATCATCCGGTTAGAACAAAACAAATCGATGTATTAATCATGGTATTATTATGTTTTTAGGAAGTTCGTAAAAACAGTCTGGTTGATTTAGAGTTAAACGATTATGAAAAGGCGTTACAATCCTTACAGTTGAAACTAACAGAAAAAGAGAATGATTACCAGGGAGTTATCGCTGAAATTAATGATCTAAAAGAACAAATTAAAAAGAAGGATGAAGAAAGAGGTAAGAATTCTAGGTCTCGTACCTATGTTCTTCACAATCCTAGACTACCTATAAGAAGAGCATATACGAGGCACTTGCCGCACTGTAAGCTTGGGTTACTGCATTATTCGGTTTCAGTCAAATCCTCAACTCGCTCATGACATGGTCGTCTACTGTTCCAGTGGACACAAAAAGTGGAACAATGCATTTCTTCCCATTCCCCAGTTGGTTTGGTGAATTGCGTTGGATAATTCCTGTTTTGCATTTGCTTGTTCTTTGTTTTTGACTTATAATCCTATTATTTGATAAAAAAAAACCCAATCAAATATAAAGCAGGAAGTTGTTCAACGAACTTCATCAAACCAACTTGTCAAAGTGAGTATGATTTATTTACAGTCGATCACGCAGGATAAGGTTACCCTATTTATCTAAGCCAGAGGCTCATGTTTTAAGCGCTCGACCATTTAGTGTATCACTTTTAGGTGATCGGAAAACCCAACTTATAGGATTCCGAGGGCCTATGATTTAAGGTCGTTTTCCGAGAACACCCGAAAGTCTTACCATTTGCTGGTGTTGTTGCAAAGGCAGCACCTTCTCAATTATTTTAAGACCCTGAGTGGTGGTCGATATAGACATGTGTGGTAACCATTAGACCACAACAGCTGGTAATTGGTACCTCTTCTATTACCACGACAGTAACTGCGAGGAATATTTGCAGCTGAATCTCATCCAAATAATACCAAAGGGATGTGACGACATTTTATAACAAACTGTGTGTGTTATCAATAGAAGTAAAAGTTAAGGTGGAGAGCTTCTGAAATAGTATAAACAGAATAGTGAAGCTTTGAACGCGGAAGGCCCTTCTTCATGGTGAAATTTGATATATATTCTCGATAAACTTCTCCTTTGCTCTTTAGCTTCACTTGAAAAGAATTTGAACCAAGTGGAAGAAAAAGGAAATAAATTAAAAATTATTGCACTGAGAAACAAGAAGGAAATATCTGAAGCAAAGAAACGGGTAACATTTGTACTTTAATATTTCTAGAGTACAACAATAATTTTATTCGAAGTGACTAGATGTCTGTCTGACTAAATAGCCGGAAGCCGGTTATTTAATCAGTGAATTATTCGAATAAAATACTAAATGGCTTTAATAAATATTAAATGAATAAAATATAAATATAATTAGTGACTATATGACCGCAGCTGGTCACGGTTTCTCTCAGAAAATGTAACCTTCTGATGGGTGAGACGCTTTAACCATTGAGCTACCTGAGATGGAGAGCGAAGGTTACAATAATTTATTATTTGTTTGTTTGTTTGTTTGTTTGTTTGTTTGTTTGTTTGTTTGTTTGTTTGTTTGTTTGTTTGTTATCTATTTATTTATTTATTTATTTATTTATTTATTTATTTATCTATCTATCTATCTATCTATCTATCTATCTATCTATCTATCTATCTATCTATCTATCTATCTATCTATCTATCTATCTATCTATCTATCTATCTATCTATCTATCTATCTATCTATCTATCTATCTATCTATCTATCTATCTATCTATCTATCTATCTATCTATCTATCTATCTATCTATCTATCTATCTATCTATCTATCTATCTATCTATCTATCTATCTATCTATCTATCTATCTATCTATCTATCTATCTATCTATCTATCTATCTATCTATCTATCTATCTATCTATCTATCTATCTATCTATCTATCTATCTATCTATCTATCTATCTATCTATCTATCTATCTATCTATCTATCTATCTATCTATCTATCTATCTATCTATCTATCTATCTATCTATCTATCTATCTATCTATCTATCTATCTATCTATCTATCTATCTATCTATCTATCTATCTATTTATTTATTTATTTATTTATTTATTTATTTATTTATTTATTTATTTATTTATTTATTTATTTATTTATTTATTTATTTATTTATTTATTTATTTATTTATTTATTTATTTATTTATTTATTAAAAGGGGTCATAGAAGACCCCGAAGTTGTCAATCGAAAAACACGGCACACGGTAACGCAAGATTAAAAATTGAAAGTCGACAAGCACGAGGCACATTGATTTGATTTCATAAACAACTCTGCGATTGGTGGCATTTTGAATTTTCATGATGCTACGCGAGCGTGCAAGATGGCATTTTCTAGAAAAATGGAAGTTTTTCAACCTGATTTATGATAATTAATGCTAATTTATATTACCATGATGTGTCTTGTTCGGAAAATTCAAAAGCATTGGTAACAGCCGGTTTATTAGACTTTCAGAAAAGGTATAGATTTCGCAACAGTTATGGATATTTCCAGAGATATAAATAGAACAAAGAGGTAGTTCAATTTTGGATGTTTTTCAGCCGGACAGGAAAGAGTTAAACAGGAATGCTCCTGTGAAAAATAAAACTATAGATGCAAGAAAAAACAAACTGAAAACCAAAACTGAAAATATTACTGAACATGTAAATTAAGTTCTGTCAGTCTTAATTTTAATCAGATTGTAATCTATAGCTAGTCAATGCATGTGAAAATGGTTGTTAGGTTTATTTTACTATATACAGTATGTGCGCAGATTTGGTAAATATTTAAATTTAATATTATATTTTAGGAAATCGAGTCTCAGAATGAACAAGAAAAACTCAAAGAAGAACTTGAGTTAAAGACACGGGAGATTGAAAACTCTAAGGTGGAGTAACTTGATGTTGCTTCATTTTAGATATGTGTTAGTTAGGAAATGTCCGCTTTCTATTGCAGTTTTAAATGTGTCCTTGATTCAATTTCTTACCTGTTTAATAGCGTAGAGTCTGGCTGCTATTAATAGCTCAAAAAGTGGACAAACAAACCAAATTTGACTCACAAATGATTGCAAATGAGCTATTTATTTTGTTATGGCCGCAAGAATTATGGGTAAAAGCGGACAAACATCGGTACTGACGTCATCTCGACGGAGCGCTATTATGTTGTTCTTCCAAGGGCCAACGAAGAGAGGGAAGGACTGATGGGTCAGCTAACCCCGTTGTTTCGTGTTCCCAATATTAGCCCTCCGTCATTTCATGTTCCTAATATTAGCCCTCCAGAATTTCATGTTCCTAATACCAGTCCCCCAGTATTCAATACGAGAAGAGCGAATATTTAAATTTAAATGTTTTTAAATAGATTTTTAGAGATATTTTGCGAAATGTAAGACAATTTCAGATTAATATTTTGTCGCCTTCCAATCTTTTGAATAAAACCCTTGTCGCTATGAATTAATCAGGAAGTAAAGTTTGGTGTTAAGAGAATGAATAATTTAGCTCTAAGATACAAGTGTGAATGTAGTATACTTTTATTTTTTATTATCAGGTCCAGTTGTCGGTTTTACATGCAGAAAAGCAAACACTTGAACAACAGGTAAATATTGCATTTTCAAATATGCTGCAATCGTTGCAGAAATTGTTGGCACACTTCTTCTTTTAAACCACATTAAGCTCCCCTCTGTCCCTTTTCAATGTAACATCGCTATTTTTATCGCTATTTTTATTGTTATCTTTATGTGCATTTGTAAATGTTTAGTTAAATGTGCATTCATTGGATTAGTTGTGCCTATAACGTCAAAAAAATTATTGTCTTATTTGGAAGAACTTTTAAAATGATAAATTAACTTATTTTGAAGATTTTTACTTTTTCGCTTTGTTTTGAAATATTTCAGTTTGTTTGTTATGCAAATGTATGGAATTTCGTCACATATGCATAATGACTTACCGGAGAAGTTTGTGTATCACTTTCTTCTCAAACGAAATCCTTTAAAATCAAGAAGTTTGGTGTTGCGCACATGTTATTCACACTTTAGTGTTTTCATTTCATGAAGGCGAATATATATGACGAAATTAAAAATTCCAGACATTTGCATATCAAACAAACTGAAATATATCAAAAACAAAGCGAAGAAACGAAAATCTTCAAAAGAAGTTACTTTATCATTTTAGTTCTTCAACATAAACCAATAAAATTATTTGACGTTATAGGTACTTTAAATTTGTATTCAACTTTATAAATCATATAATTATTTATATTATTTTCCAAACGATATTTTGCCATTTAATGTCCTTAGCTTCTTTCCGTCATTGAACGCAACAAAAATAATTTGGAAGCTCTTGAAGCAAAGTTAACGCGAGTAAAGGGAGAAAGTGAGGCTGCAAAACGTTCTCAAGAAGCAATAAAAATAGAATATGAGAATTACAAGGTACATTTATTATAAATGATATTCTGCTTGTCTCATCAAAAATATATTTATATGGTGTATAAAATACGATCTAGTTAACTATTTAAATATGGTCACTACAGCAAAAAAGTAAAATAAATAATCAGTAGTAAATAATGAGTAAATAATCTCCCACAAAAGTAAAGTAAATAATCAGTAGAATTATGTGGGGTCACTACACAAAATGAGTATTTCCCCGAAATTAAAATAATATATTTGGTCGTCACTCAATATGGGTATCTCCCCGAATATACCCACATTGAGATACATACTTTGTGTGGTGACCCCATATATAATTCTACTGCTTATTTGCTCTACTATTTAACATGGGTGTGAGACTGCATGGAAATCTGATAGCTGTGATGTTGTGTCACAATACCTGCTTTGTGATGTTGCACCGTGCAGGGTTCATAGTGGACAGTGGGCATATTATTGCCATGAGTTTTGTTGCTCCGAGTTGTGCTCATAATATTTCAATTATATTTCAGACGAGAGTTCATAGTGTTCTCAAGCAACAAAAATCAAAACCTACAACAGCTATCGTGGAAATGGAAGCAGACGAAAGGTATATTGTAAATTATTTTTAACAATGCTTGTATCCACAGGTAGGAAAACATACTTTCCATCGAATATGAACCCCCAGATTAGTACCATATTTAACTGCCCCTCCCAGTGGCCTTAGTTGTGAATCTTGATATGTTTTTAATATTTATTTTATGCGAGTAAGCGATATTACTGTACATGAACAAAGATAAAACATTTTGCAATTAAGAATACGTGAATAAAGCAAATTAGACTTTTTTTCTATTTTCTTGAATAATTGGATTGAAATTTTACCAATATGTTTCTGGAAACTGCCCTCATAACTCACTGGGGTGATTATATTTCCACGTGAACAATTTTTTAGAACAATGGTACTGTACTCTTGATTACCGATTAAATATTTTGATCTCCACCTGGGGCTATCGTTTATAACACGATTTATTATGAAGTTTATTGTTTACCATAGGTCACGAATGCAACAGAATCTCATTCAACTTAAAATCAAACTTCAAGAGACAAGGTAGACGAAAGTTAACGTAATCTATATTTATTTATTTATTTATTTATTTATTAGACTTTGACAAACAAAACACAATTCATATACATATTAAAAGTGGTGGGTGAAATGGAGTAAACATTAATTAGTTTTAAGAATGTTCCTGTTTAAGAGCTATTATACGTAGCAGCGTAGCTAGGGTGCCAGTTAGACCGCTCCGAAAGAATGGCATTTTGCGCAAATCGTTTCCATGATCACGAGTCTTCTCGGTTATAATAGTATTAATGGTCCAATGTCGTGAAGTACTATTGCATTTACAGTTGTTTAACCGTAACTCCCTTCAACTGTATTTCTGGAGGGTGGGAATTCCACGTCCTAAATATTCTTGTGAAGAATGAGCGCTGTAAAGTTAGTGTTCTACATTTTCGCGGGAAGATCTGGGGTCGAGCAGATTCTAGTTATCCTCTTTGGTGTGTATGGAGCTAGTACGATTTCAGGGTTGATTTTAGCCGGGCCGTTTACAGCTTTTAAAAAGAAGATCAAGTAGAGATATGCGTGCCAGTGTGTGATTGGTGAGATGCTTTAATCATTGAGCTACCGAGACTCATATAGAGCGAATATTCCGACGATGTACCAGGCTGTGGTTGATATTATGTACAGTACTGCCTGTGCGTTCGATAGTTGTCCGAAAACGTTTCTGAGGATTTGAGCTTGTCCATGTACCGACTTGGATTATTAATGGTTCTTTCATCAAGATCAATTATTTTGTTGCCTGAGAAGAATTAAGAATATAATGTGGCAGAACTAAAAAAGAAATACAGTAAGAGAACTTTAAGAACATTGAAACTAAAAAAGTGACGAGTATTGCATTTGTTTACAGCATTTATATCCCTGGTCAAGCCAAAAAGCTGCTATATATTAGGTGATCCGTGTATGTTTTTCTGTTGTGTAGTGAGAACCGTACAACACTTCAGAGTGACTATGAAGATCTTGAGGTGGAGAATGATAGATTAACTACACAATATAATCAAGTTACTCAAGATGGTGAACGAAAAGAAAAGTTCTGGAAAGATAAGTAAGCCAACATACTATTTTATTCATTGATCATCATATGCGTGATGTCCAATGATGGCTTTTATACAGTATGTGATTATATGGCTTGGTTCGTCAGGGGTCGCCACCTACCTATACTATCAAGTTTTGTGATTGGTTGATTAAAACAATAAAATCAACCACAAAGAAACCAATGTCCTAACCCTAACCACCTTTGTTCCATGTAGCCAATCACAAAACCTTTCATTTTAGGTACGTATTTACCGTTTTTACGGTCTTAGCTTTTCTGCAATCTGATTGATTGCTGAGTTGTCTTTACAAACCCTTCTCAAATCATTAATAATTCATGAACCAAAAACAAAATAAATTAATGTTTAATTAGTGTTTTGAAACCGGAGGAATTAGGATTTTGAAATATTTCAATGTCCTAGGATTTTGAAATATTTCAATGTCCTAGGACTTTGAAAATATGTAAATTACTATGTTTGAGAAGTCAGTTCAAACACTCGTCGTGCATTGAAAATGCTCGCCTTCGGTTCGCATTTTCAATAGGCACTCGGACTTTGAAATCCTGGTAAAGTCTGCCGTCTCGTGTTTGAACTATTAAAAATCGGTCATTACAAAACAACTGAAAAGTTGTAAAAAATTGCGAAAAAATTGAGGAAACGTGAGATATTTAAAAGAGCCATATCATAAAAATCTTATTAACCTCCTTTGGTCGGTCTTTACCGCAAAATTATTCTGTCCTTGGTCTTTTTGCACATACCTCGCTCCTTCGTCGCTTGGTCTGTACTGAAAGACTGCAGGCAGGATTATTTTCTCGTAAAGACCTCCCAATTGGTAAATAAGTATTTAATATATGATGTGCTGGAAAGTCTGAAAACGTTATCGTATACAAAAGCATGACACACGGTAGTCTAATTCGTTCAGGGCAATTCGTTCAGTCTAATTCGTCCAGGCAATATTAATACAACTATAATACAAAATGTGACATTACACGTAATATGTATTATATGAAAATATTACGTACAATTTACGTATTATTATATTCAAGAGACGGATTAAGAATGACGTTCAAAAATGAATCGTTTACCAGGCTACAATTTGAGAAAATAAAGTAAGAAACACCAAAATTAACATCTTGTCAACTCGAGATTTGTTTTTCTTAAAGTGCCTATGAAACGAAAATGTTTATTTGATGATGAAGGATTAAAAAATAGGTTTCTGTTATTAAAACTTAATATCGTGTCCTTTTACATCCCAAAACATCAATCAAACATGATGAACTTTATGCGACAAATATGATGAACTTTATGCGACAAAATATGTACATAATAGGCCTGTGACGTAAATGCCTTTGCAGCCAGCTAGCTAAAGTTAATTTTTAATAGAAAAATTCCTGTGGTCAAGTTGTGAACAATAGCGTTTGCAAAGGTATTTACGTCACTACTCAGACCCCTTATAATTTGTCGCATAGATCAGGGTAGAAAGAGTAAATGGAAAAGGGATTTTCCAATGGATTATTTTTACTTAAGCAATATTTTGTTAAGTTCTTTATTGTACAACGTACGTCTGGCTAGTTCCTGCGTCTGTCGACATGATATATTCGTCACTATGTATAGCTTTCTGCTCTTATGTCTTGTAATATACTTTCGGTTCGCTTTACCCAGCTGCCACCATGTTAAGTTCTTTATTGTGCAACATACTAAAGCAATATGAATATGAATAGAACTATCGGCCACGAGTATTGTCATTACCCGTGAGTTAATACATCACGTGACAGGGTTAGGGTTAATACAGAATCATAGTTTTGAATATCTTCCATTCAAAAATATCAAATAAAAATTTTCGCTTCATAGCCACTTTAACTCGAATCAAGATGTTAATTTTCGAAGTTTGTTTCCTAGGGATTTCCAAGATGGTTGTTTCGTGGCCGCCATCTTGAAATATCCTTCACATGTATACAAGTAAGTATTGCTGTTCCCTGTGGCTTTTTGTTAAGAACTTTACCATTTCTTTCACTAGAATCGAACAAATTTCAATGGATTATGCAACCAGCTTGGAACAGTCCCGAGAAACAATTCAACATCTGAATTTGAAAATTGAAACTGTTACCAGCACTTACAAGGTAACAAATGACAAAGGAGTATTTTATTAAATAATACCATGATTGCCTCGGTTTCTTTTGTTCTCACCGGGCGATTTAATCTCTAATTCGCCTTCTAACCAGACAGATTTCTAATTTTGCCCCATTAACATGCATGAGCATTGAGCAAACATCCAAATAATACTCTTTTACACAACAAATAAATGCATTAAGTAATCAAGATAATTATTATATTACCTTGTCAATCATGGTATTACAAACTAATATACCATGATATGTCGTGGGAAATTAGTGATTAAATCCCCCTCAATCCTTGGGAGGATTTGTGGAAGTTCCTCTGGCTTCGCCCTTGGGACTTCCACAAATCCTCCCTCGGCTTTCGGGGCAATTTAATCACTAATTTCCCTCATGTCATGGTATTACTTATAAATAGTCTTTGTCTTTAATTTATGTCTATTCCGTAATTTTTTGTCAGGTTGGTCTTCACATGGGACACATGTCCTGTTGACCATACCTTCAACCATGTTCAAGACTGCTTCGTTTTTACTTTTAACTTGTATTAATTATTTTGCATTCTTGCTTGGTTGTAAAGTTAATAAATAAATAAATTTTCTGAGCTCCTGACGGGAATCGAACCAATCATTAGACGCTCTAATCATTGAGCTACATGCTAAACTCAGACGGCAGAGCGAAGCCTACGTTATGTACTAGTTCGTACCTGATATAATCAGCAGTCTCGATATGTCTGTATGTCTTTTATTATTTTTTTAAATAAGATTGGTAATACTTGCATGCAATGCAATTTTTATAAACCTTTCCAGATCAAACAGAAATCAGAAACCGTTCAATTTCTCACTCGCAGATATAAAAACCACAATTTTTCAGCGCTGATCTTTCTTCAACACAACTATACTAGAATATGGAACATCTTAATTATCAACTTTAATCCCCTCGCCCGGACGGCCTTCGGCGCTGGGTTGAGGGTGATATTCTTGACGGGGTGGTACAATGTCCGGTCGTTTGTGTCAGGGTAAATTGTTTCATATTTTGTTTGTGGCGCGTATAAATATATTTAGTATCAAAACAAATTCGGTATTCTGATTGGCTGAGCTACTCACTGTCTATTGGTGATAGACCACAAGTAGCGTTACCCAATCACAAACCTTATACTGGAATATTCCTATCCTGACCAATCAGAAGGCACGACATATTCAAGCTGCAAGAAAAACCTGGAATCTAGTCCAAACATGGTGTCCGCTAAAGTTTATACACGAGTGATGAAATCATAAAAAGATTGGCCCGAAAGTAATGGAAAATTATCCAGTTTGACATTTTCGAATAAGAAAATGAATTCGCTTTTGCCTATGGAGTATATCTACAGCAAATTTTAAGCAAAGTAATTACAATCTCGTTTTTTGTGAGCGATTGTTTATCATGTGCCATCGAGCAACTCTACATTTTGAATGGGGAGACTTCTACAAACAAAATGGTAAAACTATCTGAAAATTTGGAACAATGTTTGATAAAACATTTTTACGTTCTGCTCTTAGTATACACCCAACCATTGTCCATTACAAATGCTGCATTCTGATTGGCTACTCAACCGTTGTCTATTCGTGATGGACAACGTTTGGGGAAAATGAAAACAATCCTGAAAAATTATGGCAGTAAACTCTCGTTTTGCAGACGTTTCGGAGGAATTGTTGGAGAGTTTGATAGAAAATTCTATCCATGAGAAAACTAAAATGGCCACAAAATATGGCATGAAGCTTTTTAATGGTAAGGAACGAAATGGAAACCGTATTTTATTAATAAATCTGTTTTTACTTGTCGCTCACGAGTGGTTAAATAACACAACATATTCGTCAGTTTGCATATAAAAACTCTCTAGAAAAACGTCTGTCACTTAAGAAATACCTAATGGGTTTCCGTGTTTGGATAACGTGATCCAAACACGCGGGATGTTGCGAGACTTGAGAAAAGCGTAAAAAAACACGAGCCGCTAGGCGAGTGTTTTTAGCTTTTCAAAAGTCGAGCAACATCCCAAGTGTTTGGATCACGTTATCCAAACACGGAAACCCATTAGGTATTTCTTTTATAAAATAACCACAGAGAATATCACTAAAAGTTATTAATATAATTAGATCAACATTGCAATTCTCCCCAAAACCATCAACTACCAATCAGGGGAGTTCTTTCATGTTCTTCTAAGCTAATCGGCCAATCATGGATAGCTTTCTATTGACGCTGACGACAGCAAAGAGCCGAAAATAAGCTTGATCGGTAAAAACATCGGAAAACAGCTTGGAAAGATGAAAAAGATGTATTTCCAGATGGATTTAATCACAAAAATATGCCGTTTAACTTTATGTTGGATTGCTGCAGATGTAAAGTGATGTTGTGAGTTTGCCTAGCCTTCATATTCTACAACACAGAATATTTGTTGTGGTTTTCTCTCACTGTCGAAGTGTTCGGTGAATTTGTTGCCTACAAGAACAAAATGAATGGTTTCTTCGTGAATATCCTACCCGACGAGAGGTAAATTAACATTTTACAACTTTTCCATGTTCTCATGGTGGACTATGTCTATAAAAATGTTGTCTTTTGGGGTTTTATTGAATGGTTTTCTCTCACTGTCGAAGTGTTGTTCGGTGATTTTTTGTTGGCTACAGGAACAAAATAAATGGTTTCTTCGTAAATATCCTGCCCGACGAGAACTAAAATAAACATTTTACACCATTTCCATGTTCTCTTGGTAGACTATGTCTATAAAAGTGTTGTCTTTTTGGGGGTTTTATTGAAAGTTTCAATAAGGTAAACTTCGCCTTCATAAATTATACGGAAATTCTCTGCTTTGTCCACTTTAAATACTTATAATTTCCTATATATTTTCGGCCTATTTTTGCAAAATCTTGTGAAAATTAACAGGGAAGATTGCTATATTTTATTTATAGTTATTGTGCATACTATGTAGAATGTTAATGTTTAAAAACGATGATGGGCCGGCATGATTTGCTTTTTGTGTGACACGACCTCAAAATTCCCGTGTTTGGATAACCTGATCCAAACACGGGTATTAGCCAATCAGAACACGCGTAGCACACTTGCTATTTTATAAAGTTTTATCCGACCACGACATAGAGGCTAGACACACCAAGGCTGTCACTGGTCACAAATCTGATCTCTCCATTCAGTCGTACAGCGCGAGGGCTTCTTTCCAGCAGAAGGAAAACATGTCGAATATTCTAAGTCGCTTGGTCTGGGCGAGAGTAATTCTAGTCGCTGCAGCTCTACTTACAGCAAGTCAGACCTTGTGCAATCATCGCCCGCAACATCTTCGGCACTTGAAACAACTGATCAGGCTAACTCTGATGTCCAGCTTCGCATTGAAAACGAAGCCACAAATATCCAGCTCCCCAATCGTTCAATTTCCATGGCTGCACAGTGAAAATCTTTAAGAACAACTACACCAGTCAACTTTCAAGCATGATTGTTTCCACTTTCCAGTTGAACTTTTGTTCCCTTGGTAGTCGTTTCTTTTTTAACTTTTAAGAAGAAATTCTTTCTTACGAATGTTTTATGGCCATTTTAACACCAAACGGTTTGCTTCTGACGCAAACTGACGTCTGACATGCATGTTTACATGTCATGTGATGTCGCGTGAATTCGCGCGTGCGTATAAAATTTTAAAAATTACACGGTATATGGTAACCACTAGACATAAGACAGATAACTAATGCCTTATCTCTTAATATTGTTGGTATTAAAGGATGCCTAATGGTTTTCCGTTCTGGATACTACAATTCAAACACGCGGGGTGTTGCGAGACTTTTGAAAAGACTCAAAACACTCGAGAAGCTAGCAAAACACTCTGCTATTGCTCTTCTCTCCTGTTCTTTCCCGTGTGCCATATTATAACTAGATAAAGTAACGCTACTTGTGATACATGGAATAAACAGAATACAATATGAAAATACTTTGTACAGTTTTTAATTTCACTCGTTGTTTATGTTATTCTCTCCATCGTTTAAAGTGCCTATCTCACGTTTGGAGATTTTATGGCTCTTCATGAGCAAAATCATAATATCAGATGTGATGTCCGACAACAGGCATTTTTGTGGCAAGTAACAAAATACATCTTATCAGCCGAAAATTTCATCTTCATGGACTTTTTTGCTGTTAAAGTTATCGGTTGTTATATCACAAGAGGCATTTCTGTGGAAAGTAACGAAAGAAAGCGAAAAAATCCACGAAGATGAAATTTTCGGCTGACAATATATATTATGATTTTGCTCAGGAAGACCCAAATATTACGGATATGTAAAATCCCAAAACGTGAGACAGGCAACTTTAATGACACTAACAACTCGTGAATACAAAACGTTACATCGTACTTTCTATGCAGTAATCTATAATTTATTTTGTTAGGAGAAGATTCGTAAATTAGAAGAAGATCAAAAACGAATAACAGAGATTCTGCGTCAGGAAATCAACGATCTTGAGACAGAACGTCAAAAGCAAATGACTAGAGATAAACAGCGTTCAATCCCTCCTTTAAAACTCAACTTCGTTAATGAAACCCCAGGTTTAACAACGGAGGAAAGACAAGCTGGTGAGGTAACGTAATGCTTTTAACTTATATTCTTATATATGACTTTAGTTTACTCTTTAGTTTAGCTTGAAGTGCTAATCCGGGTTTGGCGATTTTACATATTTGTGATTTTTGGAATCTCTTGAGAAGAATTGTAAAATAGCTTGTCGTGCGAAAATTTCATCTTCATACCTACAGTATTCCTCCTGTTAAAGTGATTTACCATTCACAGGAAATCACAATGATTCAGCAGTGAAACACAAAGAAAGTTTGAGAATTGAGGAGTTTTGTCTAAACAAATGTATTTATTTCTTTGTATTTCACTGTTGAATCAGTGTGCACTGACTTCGCGTGTTCCTGCTTTGACGTAATTTCCTGTGAATAGTAAATCAACTTTAGCAGGGGAAAAGGCATGATGATAAAATTTTCGAACGACAAGATATATTACAATTTCTTCTTGGTAGAACCCAAAGATTATGAATATGTAAAATACCCAAACCCCGAATAGGCACTTTAAAACCCAATTTATATTTCTAGGTGAGGTTATGTTTTGAAGTATTGTTGATATTCATTTTATTCTTGCATGTTAGGGTATGGATCATACGGAACTGGAAAAAGCTATAACACCAAGTCCAGTATGTATCTATATCTACATTTTATTATAGTCCAGCTGCTAACGACCAAGAAATGGCCGAATCGTTCGTTTTATGATACAAGCACGAAATTTTGCCAAGTTACTAACATGTCTGAGACAAACATTTCCTGATATGGAGCCAGCCCAAATTCGACTTGGAACCGCGAACCGCGCATACCTCAAAATGGGGCTCCATGGAAGCGAGGCTGAGACAAAAATGTAATTTCTATGGCGTATTTTTAAAGGTGCAGTCCAGTCCGTTCTGCGCATGTACGATATTTCAAACGTTGGGGACCCCACATGTCAACAAACTTTAACGGAATAGATTTGCGACAGTTCGAAAGCGAGTATTCGTTAAATGTGGCGAAGGCATTTAGGAACCAAACAGCTTCTTATAACACGCTTTTTAGGCGGAAAAGCTCAAGCGTGTGAAAAAAATCCGCAATACTCCATGTTCAATGTTTATATAACGCAATGTAAACAAACGATGTAAACAGAAACGTGGACATGCGCAGAACGGACTGGGCGGCACCTTTAATATTATAAGACAGCATTTGATTGTGTGGCCCTTCCCTCATGTGACCAATCTGCTCCACAAATAACTGGACGGATACAATGTCATCCAATCACATCAAGTCGTGGAATTAATCGAGAAAGAGACTGGCTTGATAACACCAAAGAACTTCTCTCCAAAGAACTTCTCTCCAAAGAACTTGATAAAATGGTGCTGTGTCATGGGCCGCATATCGTGCTTCGCAAGCCTCATCATCTCGCGAGTCTGCAATCATTTCACTTCTGCCGATGTTTTTCTTCGCCCTCGCAAAACAAATTTAATGAATCTACCCAATAGTAACGGAGAAGATAGTTTTGTGGTAATGCTAGGTGGCTTACATATCGAAATGACGGGCTTCAAAGCACTCTGCAAGTCATGTAACAAGAACAAGACGCGCGCACCAGGTCACTGCAGCGAGTGTTCACCTACTGCAAGATAAAGGGTATGAGGAATATATTGTAAGAGTTAGCGTGGACGAGGAAGAAGAATCGTTTGATGAATGGAAGAGAGAGAGAGAGATGTCAAATAAATGTCCTCAGTTTCTTTAGTGGTCCAGAGTGTTGGACTTGGAGATTTGTTGTTTGCAGCTTGTGAGAGCTTTCAGGGAAGCTGATTTTTCTTTGTATGTCCAAGCCCTGACACAGATTGTACCGTGGATATTTTCCATGGACCACACAAACTATTCAAGGTGGCTCTCTGCCCATATCCGTGACGTGACCGAGCTTCCAGTCAAATATTCAGAGGTATTCCAGCAGTTTTCTAATGGGTCGTTTGTGGTACACAAGACGCAAAGGCTGTTCTCATCCGTAGCTCTCGACCATGCACACGAGCAGGTTAACGCGATGGTAAAAGGAGACGGTGGCGCAGTTGGGTTCACAGAGAACTCCACAGCTCTGAGACGATGGATGATTGCGGGAGCAAAAGTAGCGCGAATGGTACACGAGTTCGAAGAAATGACATAATCTACAGAATATCAGATTAATCGTCATGAGCAGGAACCAGGTATGCAACGAGCCTTCGCTGAAAATGTCACGAGTATCGTCTCTACCTTTGAAGACAGTCTCGGAAATCCGTTCACAGAAAACATCCCAGACTTATCAACAATCCTAAGACGAGGACAAAAAGCAGATCTGATCAACTGTCTTGAGAGTACCAACACAACGGTAGAGCAGCCAACCTTTGATGCGGTCAATCAAGCAAGGCAAGAGCTGTTCTCCAATAAATTCAGAGCTCTTGACAGCATCCCTCCTACAAGAGAAGCTCTGCTGCAGCACACCAAGCGTTTTGTGCTGCAAGGGAGCTACGTTTGGGCGCAAACTCTTCTGAAGCAGCCTTTTTTGGACTCCGAAGTGGATGGCAAATCGTGGACTCCGAAGTGGACAGCACTCCCTCAGGTAATGGATACGTGCTATGAACGTATCCGCTGTGGCTGCAAAAGTGCATGTATAGATGTCACTATACTGCATGTAGAGGTCGCTGTACTGCATGGAGGCAAGTTTAGCTTGCACAGGCTTGTGCAATTGTTAAATTCTCGTGCAAAAATTAAAGGCTATGTACTGAATGATATTGTACTATTGAACAACCTCGAACATATATGTGCTTATCGCCGATAACTACATAAAAATATGTGTATTATAGAATTACTAATTATTTATGTACATATTAGTATCACAGAAAGTATATGATGTTGAATTGTTAACAATAGGAACAGCAGTATTGTTATAATATGAAAGCAATTTGTGATCACTTTTAACAATCGTTTTCTTCGAAAAACTTGTGTAATGTGAGCCTTAGCTTCTTATGACATGCATATTGCACAATTTATGCTTTTAAGGTCACCTTTTCGTTGAGCATAGAATTATTTCAAAGTTTTTCTCAATAAATCGATTGTGTGTCACGTGACGGGTCACATAAGGGGTCACGTGACTTTGATAAGGACTCATAAGAGCGTAGTTATTCACAGTTGACATGTTACACCATAAAAACTTTCCTTAGTTTGCAAAATAAGCTATGGAAATTAAAATTTGTCTCAGCCTCGTTTCCATGCAGCACAATCTAAGAGCATGCGCAGTAAGCGACTCTAATAGTGAATTTGCGTTGGCTCCATATCAGGAAATATTTGCCTCGGGTATGTGAGTAACTTGGCAAAGTTTCATGCTTGTATCATAAAACGAACGATTTTGGTCGCTAACAGCTGGACTAAATTGTGTTATTTTCTAGTCAACAATTGTTTGTATTTTTCTCGCCATCTTGTACTATATTTCTTATAGAAAGTATATTAATGTGAGGAAGCCCTATCTCTAATAAGCATTATGGTTTCTTTGGAGCTTTCTCGCCACTACTTGATATACAGGGTGTATCAAAAAAAGCGCAACCTCGGAATTTCCCAAGAAATCCACTTTGTTTTTGTTAGCACAAAAGATTTTAGGCCTCTGGGAATTTAACTGTTGTTGATACTTGTAAACTAAACAACTTTCATTAAATAAATGCATAAATTTCGATTCAATTCTGCTTTACGTGCTCGAGTTTGTAGTAATTAGACAGTTATGCCCCTGCAATACGATTACAAGTTATTTTAAATTCCCAGGGGCGAAAATCTTTTGTGTTTAAGAACACAGTGGATTTCTTGGGAAATTCCGAGGTTGCGCTTTTTTAGATACACCCTGTATTCATACTTTACAATTCTTACATAATATTGTTAAAGTGGTGGTAAATTAAATAAAAAGTGTTGTGCTCTGTGAGCAGTGTAGAAATATAAATCAAATACTCTAAAAGGTTGGTGTACTGTCGAAATAGTGTGGAGGTTTAACGTTTCGAACATAGGTCCTTCGTTAGAGCATAGTCAATCGAGATATGGTCTGGAAACTCGGCAAACTTCAAAGCGACTATAATGAGCTACGTTTTGATGTTGAACCGTACCTTACACCGTGCACATCATTTGTTTTAGGTTTATTTATATTTAAACAACACGGTTGAGCGATTAAACCGGCCAAACGATTCTATTGGATGATTGCTTCATTATACTAAAATATAATAGGTTTAGTGACCGTGCACAAAATTGCATAAAGACGAACACAAAGATAGAACAAAGACTTTAGCTGAGTTTCCAGACCATATCTCGATTGACTATGGTTAGAGAGTCACGTTTTCTGACGAAGGGACTTCGCTTGAAACGTTAGACCTATACAGTACACCAACCTTTTAGAGTATTTGATGATAATAATAATAATGTTTATAAGATGATCACCGTTATTTTTTGTTTAATGAAAACTATCTATTATATTTTGTTCTATTTTTCTATAGTTGACTACGCCAATTAAAGCTACTTTTGTAAATCCTGTTTCACTAGAAAATCTTCTATCACCAACTTTCCAGTTTCAAGGTTTTTTTCAATTTCTTAATACATGTTTCAGTGATTTTCTTTAACGACGGAACATGTTGTGGTAAAAATGGTCGCTATAATTCCTGTTCTGTATATGGCTTCTTTCTTCCGAGTCAAATAGCTTCCAACGCTGTGCGAGCAATGTTTTGGTTGGGATTGCAGGGAAGTATAGGGATTGTTGGGATTTGTGAAAGGATTGGCCAACGAAGAGGGGACAGCAAGGGGTTCGCCTCGCCCCATGCCTTTGTTAATTTCTCTGGCTCGGTCAAAACATCCTTGGAAGCTATTGACTCGGAAAAAAGAAGCCACAGAGATGCCTGCGGAGGAGGCTAAGTATTATTTTAAATATAAGTTTCCCATTTTTTACGTATTATGTACCACAGAAAAAGTGTATTTAATATTTCTGTCTCTGTTTAGAATTATCAAGTCCAACAGAAAGTGTACAGGTGTCGAAAGAACGACGAGAAATTGAACATCTTACCGAGGTATGGAAGTTGGAACAATGGATAAAATGTCTTGTATAAACCCCTAAGATCTCGAAAGATCTCATTTTTAGGTAAACAATATGGAGTTTTAGTACATGACCACTGCTACTTCTGGTAACATTACTCAATATCATTGGTCAACGTCACATCCGGATTTTGCCGTAATGACCTGCACTGGAATAGCCCTTTAAGTGGTTGCTATTAATAGCTCAAAATGCGGACAAACAAACCAAATTTGACTCACAAATTATTGCAAATGAGCTATTTTCTTTTGTTATGGCCGCAGGAATTATGGGTAAATGCGGAAAAACATGGGTACTGACGTCATCTCGACAAAATGTTATTGCGAGGGCACTACGAATTAATGTCCTATAGAAATTGAAAGACACAACGTGACAAAACTCTTCCAAATATCAGAAAATCAATTTTTAATAGCAGCTTCTTTACTCATTTTTATTATATGGCATAAATTATTTCCGGTTATATAGCGCGCTCTGATTGGCGGTCCGTAATTTCCCGCATGGACCAGTCCGGATTACGGGTTGTGACGATAAACGTTTTCCTACAACAAATAATAATAACAAAATTTTTAAAAAGAAAAAAGTATACAAATTTGTATATACCGTATTGTCAAGACCTCGGTCTGATATTTTCCCGTAATGACCGCGCTCTCAGTTAAAAAGATGTTATTATTTTTTCTCTCAGTTAAAACATCTAGTGACAATAAAACATTGAGAAAGCGAATTCTGTTATTAAGATAGACATAGTTTGACGCTACTCTGGCTTTAAAAAAATGTTTGAGCGTAACTTTAAAAGTTACTGTCCATGATCTAACGTTTCGACACTCCAATCTTGTTAATAGATAACGTCAATCTTGTTAATAGATCATCTTGTTAATAGATAACGTCATGACCGGTTCTATGAGGGTATAAATAGGGATCATAACTTTGCAATGATCACCCCTAATGAAGACACTAGTCTAATGAAGACTAGTGTCTTATTAGGGGTGATCATTGTAAAGTTAGGATCCCTATTTATACCCTCATAGAACCGATCATGACTTTATCTATTAACAAGATGCAAATAAGCTTCTGATAATAAACCACTTTGACGAATTCGAAGGTATACACATAAACAATGAAAAAGTCAAAAAGGATTTATATAGTCATGCAGAAAGAAATTGAAAACTTTATAAAGGAACAACAAAGTACGAACACAGTGAAGTACACTACAAGTTACATTACAAATGTTCATCTTTACTTTGAAAACTAAATCTAATAAGTAATCTAATTAATAGCTGTCCTAGTACGGACAATAATCTGTTAGTAATGGTGTTGTATTTAAATCTATTAGAGTTATTAAGTGAAGTTGTTTCTGGGTTTTAAGACTTGGGGACCATGGACCAGTTGCCAAAAATGCAACAGAGGCCTGGCCTACCTTGCATGGGAATCCAATTATTATAGATGGTTTTAAGACAGTTGCATTTTCTAGGATTGGTTCTTTTTTATTATGTCTTCATAAAATACACTATTGTTTTTACTTCATTATTTAGCTTCTACGTGATAGTGAAGCGACCTCAATGAGGCTTGGTGAACAGGCTAAGGTTCTCAAGGACGAAATACGAAGGTACTATTACTACATTCTCGATTTTTTATACAAATCGAAAAATTAATGGCATAATCGTATAGAGGGCAAAATTACTCGAATATAATTGGCTAATGAGGAGGGTATTTTTCCTAAATTCAGGGCAAAATTACTTGTACCTGACTGGTGGAGATGCCAACGGGAAACACTTAAGTTATTATCAGTTGATTTAGTTCGTTAAAGTTCGTTAAAGTTTCGATAAAGTTTCGATAAAGTTCGTTGTAATGTACCGTTTACTAGTGAATTTTATAGTTGTTCTTCACGCTTGGCTTTGACATTTAGCTGGTTTCCCTCATGTTGTTCATGTGCGTCGCTAACTTATTTATGAATACATTTTTCCCTCTATATGATTAACAGGTAATCACATGCTTCCTCGTAAAATTAAGGTTTAATTTCACTTTTTTTGTGAAACTTTGAAAACACGCGTGAAATTAAACCTTAATTTTCCTCGGCCCATGCGATTACCTATACTAAACATTATTTTGTGAATTTATTCCAGACTAGAAAGAAATCAGGAAAGAGAACAGGGACTATCTAATTTGGAATATTTAAAGAATATTATCCTAAAGGTTGGCTACTTTTAATTCCATACCCACACTTCATGTATCATATTTTAACTATTGTTAATTCATGTTTTAGTTCTTGAGTAAAGGACCTAGTGAAAAACAACAACTCGTCCCAGTACTAACAGCAATGCTTAAATTAAGTGATGAAGAGAAGGACTTCATGTCCAAACTTGCACGAGGTTTGTGAAAAATTGTTTGTAATTCAGTTATTCGAAATAAAACTTCCACTCGCCAACAACCAACACGGCAATGTCTTAACAAATCAACACTAGTTAGTTGTGACTCGGCCATTGCAAAACATCTTTTGTCTAATGCGCATTGTGCCGAATCCTATTCAGACGATAAATTTAGAATTCTTAAGAAATGCCGCTCATTGTTCCAACTAAAGGTTATGGAATCCATTTAATTAAGTTCCTTAACTCTTTCCTGACAGGCTGAAAAACATCCAAAATTGAACCACCTCTTTGTTCTATTGATATCTCTTGAAATAACCACAACTGTTGCAAAAGCTATACATTTTTTTCTGAAAGCCCAATAAACCGGCTTTTACTTGTGCTTTTAAATTTCCCGAACAAAACACATTATGTTAATATAAATTAGCATTTAATTATCATAAATCAGGTTGAAAAATTTACATTTTTCTAGAAAAGGCCATCTTGCACGCCCGCATAGCATCTTGAAAACTCAAAATGCCACCAATCGCAGAGTTGTTTATGAAATCAAATCAAACTTGGCGTGTGCGTGGATATCATGTTCCTGGCGCTTGTCGAATTTCAATTTTTTATCTTGCGTTACCGTGTGCCGTGTTTTTCGATTGACGACTTTGCGGGTCTTCAACGACCCGTTTTAACTGCGCCGGTCAGGAAAGAGTTAATCCAATATTATGCAGACAAAAGGACTGTTTTCAGTCTGTCACTATTTTAAGTGTCACTTCCCTATCGGGGTGACATCATCCTACGTCTTTCCCTATATATATGCGCTCTAAGTTTCAGTTTATCAGCAGACGTAGCACTCGATAATGCATCGTGCTCTTTTATTTTAAGCGTATTTATTTCTCAAATGTTTAAACAATTCTTCTAAGAAATCATTTCTCTTTCTCATCCTTTGCTCCAACATTACGCCATTATTAGATTTTGGTAAATGTGTTTATAAATAAGCAGTTTAGTTTTCAGAACGTTCTGTACCAATCACCATCGTTAGTACGTTTTATAAAGCGATATTTAAATTTGTCACCACGACAAAGTCACTATTTTATCATTTAAAGATGGTTAGTGTTAAAACTGGTAAGTAATGTCTATAGTCTTTAGAAAATCTAGTAAATCCAAGGTTTAGATTTTTTAGCAAAATCAGTTTTATCAAAGTGCAAAAAGTAAAATAAACACTCTTGTTAAAAAGAACTCCCACAATTATAAAACTTACCATTTACAAAATATCCGCTATCTAAGTGTGTATAGATTAACCAGACATACTAGATCGTCAGCTAACTCCAGTATTCATTACATTGTACAAAAAAGTAAGACAACTATCTATCAAAGGTCGTTCTTTGTACGTGTCACTAGTTCATGGAACATCTTGCTAGACGACCTTGATTTCAGCACGGATAATTCGAACTTTTTGAAATCTGTATTAAATAAGTACTATCACCGTATCACGGTTCATTAGAAACAACTTATAACCCGGATAATCCTAGATCCTTTAAAACTATGTTGTAAATGCAACACATCGCCTTATTACATGCGGTTTTTAATTTCTTGATTATTTTATAGTTATCATTACTTTGTAATTTATATAGTCAAATTAATATATTCTAATTTTATGCCGATTATAGTTTTGGGTCCGCAGTAATAGCTGGCTGCTATTAATAGCTCAAAATGTGGACAAACAAACCAAATTTGACTCACAAATGATTGCAAATGGCTATTTTTTTTTGTTAAGGTCGCAATAATTATGGGTAAATGCGCACAAACATAGATACCAACGTCATCTCGACGGAGTGCTATTGGCTATGCTGTTGTCACTTACATGAATCCGGATTCAGTTTCATTCCGTATTGAACGTGAATTCAAACCGCGTTTATATAGGAATTCTATCCCAGGATCGAAAATCACGCGAAATCTGAAATTTCAAGATGGCGATCAATAACATTATAGCGGGTATATGTTTCTTTCAACGATTTCTGCGCTTGTACATTTCAACGTGTGCCTTAAACTGATAATTTGGCGAAGAATAAACATAAAGAAAAGGTGGAAAGCATTACTAGCAACGATAATTGATGCGATCGCAAGTAAACAAGCATTTAATTCACCTTTAATTTATCCATTCCGGATTCATGTAAACACCAAAAGGGATTTTAACAGAACCGGTATGAATTCAATCCGGAATGAATCTCAATCCGGATTCACGTAAACATCGCCTATATAGATTTATTGGTTATATTTAACTGACGGTGAAGCTAAAAAAATATATGCCTACATATACATGTGTTCTGGAATATATGCATGCATATACATGTGTCCGGGAATATATGCCTACATATACATGTATTTTGGAATATATGCATGCATATACATGTGTCCGGGAATATATGCATGCATATACAATATACATGTATCCAGGAATATATGCCTACTTATATGTGTTCTGGAATATATGCCTAACATATACATGTGTTCTGGAATATATGCCTACATATATGTGTTCTGGAATATATGCCTACATATACATGTGTTCTGTAATATATGCATGCGTATACATGTGTTCTGGAATATATGCATGCATATACATGTATCCGGGAATATATGCCTACATATACATGTGTTCTGGAATATATGCATGCATATACATGTGTCCGGGAATATATGCATGCATATACAATATACATGTATCCAGGAATATATGCCTTTATATGTGTTCTGGAATATATGCCTACATATACATGTGTTCTGGAATATATGCCTACATATATGTGTTCTGGAATATATGCGTACATATACATGTGTTCTGTAATATATGCATGCATATACATGTGTTCTGGAATATATGCATGCATATACATATATCCGGGAATATATGTATATGTAGGCATATATTCCAGAACACATGTATATACATGTGTTCTGGAATATATGCCTACATATACATGTGTTCTGGAATATATGCATGCATATACATGTGTTCTGGAATACACAATTACACAATCAGCTGACACAATTTTGCAGTATAAATAAAGCAATTATTATTATTATTATTATTATGTGCCAACATATACATGTGTTCTGGAATATACATGCATATACATGTGTTCTGGAATATATGCCTACATATACATGTGTTCTGGAATATATGCATGCATATACATGTGTTCTGGAATATATACATGCATATACATGTGTTCTGGAATATATGCCTACATATACATGTGTTCTGGAATATATGCATACATATACATGTGTTCTGGAATATATGCCTACATATACATGTGTTCTGGAATATATGCATGCATATACATGTGTTCTGGAATATATACATGCATATACATGTGTTCTGGAATATATGCATGCATATACATGTGTTCTGGAATATATGCCTACATATACATGTGTTCTGGAATATATGCATACATATACATGTGTTCTGGAATATATGCCTACATATACATGTGTTTTGGAATATATCATGCATATACATGTGTTCTGGAATATATCATGCATATACATGTGTTCTGGAATATATGCCTACATATACATGTGTTCTGGAATATATGCCTACATATACATGTGTTCTGGAATATATGCATACATATACATGTGTTCTCGGACGCAAAATAATATTTTGGGCTCGCATTTTCAGTTTGCCTAAGTAACCAGGCCTTATTCAAAATGGCAGCCAATATTGGGGTTAGGGTCAGAAAACTCGTTAGGCGGCAGCTTAGAGTTAGAAAACTCGTTAGGTGGTGGCTTAGGATCTTTGTTGTTTTGGGGTTAGTGGTTATTTACATGGTTAAGTGACAACATTCTGACGATTATATAGCTTCCTTTTAGCTAATACTGGCGGCCATTTTGAATAAAGCCTGGTTGTACAGGAAATTTCAAATAACGAGCCCAAAATATTATTCTGCATCCCGGACAGCAAGCGAACCTGTACCTCCTGAGAGCGTCTCACCAATAATATCAAAAACATTTTTGAGCATTCCAATTTCGGTTTATTTGTCTGAGTTTTGGTTCTATAAATAGCATTTATGCGCTCCGCTATTCGATGGTGAATAAAGTTTATGTATGATTTGTTTATTTTTTATCAGAAACAGATGAAAGTACTGATGAAAATAATTCAAGTTGGTCAGGTTATTTGTACCGGTGGAGCTCAATGAACTGATGTCGAGCAACGAGAGCAACTAATGGATATAACTGATAATTAATAAAAATTTAGCCAGTTAATAAACCATAGACCTCTTTCATAATGGTGAACAATATAAATATTCCTTTATGTGCATCTTAATTAGCCTTTAAAGTGCTCTCTCAAAATTTTTTATTGTCTTATTGGGAAGAACTTTTAAAATGATAAAGTAACTTATTTTGAAGATTTTCGTTTCTTCGCTTTCTTTTTGAGATATATCAGTTTGTTTAATATGCATTCATCAAATTAAAAAAACTAAAGTGTGAATAACACGTGTGTGTGTTTGTCCCACAACACCAAACTTCTCGATTTTAAAGGATTTCGTTCGAGAATGAAAGAGATACACACAACGTAAATTCCGGACGTTTGCATATCAAACAAACTGATATATCTCAAAAAGAAAGCAAAGAAACGGAAATCTTCAAAAGCAGTTACTTTATTATTTTAAAAGTTCTTCCAAATAAGGCAATCAAAATTTTTGAGGTTAGGGGCACTTTAAGGCCTCGTTTGTATGTCAGCTATTCAAAAGAATCTTTGCTTCCTAACGAGGTTATAAAGGCTAATTTATATGCACATAAAAGAATATTTATAATGACAGCCATTATGAAAGAGGTCTATGGTTAAGTAGTAAAAGTTAGCTAGTGAATTTTTCAAGCACACCACCATCATTTTAGCCAAAATAGCTAGTTGTACAAATAGAATACTCTAGAAGGTGGTCCACTGTCGAAATAATGTGTAGAAGATCTGTGATATATTGATTATCTATCAAGTGTAATGTCGTTACCTCGACATTTAGACATCTTTCATTTGATGTGAACGTGGTTGTCGAATGAAATCCGATTATTTGTGTATTATTAAATACTTATGGTAATTTTGCAAGATGGTACAAGAGGGCAGACATGTTCTTGTAATTTTCATAATTTATTGTGTAAAAAATCCATCTCTCTTTTTGTTCATTTTAACTCGTTTTTCTTCGTTTTAATTCCGTTCGCTTTTCTTTGTTTCAATTGTTTTAAATTGTTTCTCTTCCTTTCAATTTATTTTTCTTCGTTTTTTTGTATTGTATAATTTTTGTTTTTTAATTGTTTAATTGTTTAATCATTGTATAATTCGTTTTTAACTCGTTTTGCTTTGTATTTAATTCATCTGTCGTCGTTTAAATTCGTTTTACATCATCCTCAGGGTAACATGAAAATGTATTGACATGATTAACCAGAGAACCGGAATCGTGAACGTGCGAGTTCAAATCCCGCCAGAATCAACAAGTTTTCGTTGACTCAGCAGGGCAAACACTAGATGCAATGCACTGAGGATCTTTAACCGAGTGGAGTAATTTTCTAAAAACACAGGCGGGGGTTAGAGTTCTACAAATTACTATGTTTACCATTTACTGTGTTCTACAAATTACTGTGTTCTACAAATTACTGTGTTCTACAAATTACCTAGAATCCTACAAATTACTGTGTTCTATAAATTACCTAGAATCCTACAAATTACTGTGTTCTACAAATTACCTAGAATCCTACAAATTACTGTGTTCTATAAATTACCTAGAATCCTACAAATTACTGTGTTCTATAAATTACCTAGAATCCTACAAATTACTGTGTTCTACAAATTACCTAGAATCCTACAAATTACTGTGTTCTACAAATTACCTAGAATCCTACAAATTACTGTGTTCTACAAATTACCTTGAATCCTACAAATTACTGTGTTCTACAAATTACATAGAATCCTACAAATTACTGTGTTCTACAAATTACCTAGAATCCTACAAATTACTGTGTTCTACAAATTACCTAGAATCCTACAAATTACTGTGTTCTATAAATTACCTAGAATCCTACAAATTACTGTGTTCTACAAATGACCTAGAATCCTACAAATTACTGTATTCTACAAATTACCTAGAATCCTACAAATTACTGTGTTCTACAAATTACCTAGAATCCTACAAATTACTATGTTCTACAAATTACTTAGAATCCTACAAATTACTATGTTCTACAAATTACTTAGAATCCTACAAATTACCTAGAATCCTACAAATTACTGTGTTCTATAAATTACCTAGAATCCTACAAATTACTGTGTTCTACAAATGACCTTGAATCCTACAAATTACTGTGTTCTACAAATTAACAAATTACTGTGTTCTACAAATTACCTAGAATCCTACAAATTACTGTGTTCTATAAATTACCTAGAATCCTACAAATTACTGTGTTCTATAAATTACCTAGAATCCTACAAATTACTGTGTTCTACAAATTACCTAGAATCCTACAAATTACCTAAAATCCTACAAATTACTGTGTTCTACAAATTACCTAGAATCCTACAAATTACTGTGTTCTACAAATTACCTAGAATCCTACAAATTACCTAGAATCCTACAAATTACTGTGTTCTACAAATTACCTAGAATCCTACAAATTACCTAGAATCCTACAAATTACTATGTTCTATAAATTACCTAGAATCCTACAAATTACCTAGAATCCTACAAATTACTGTGTTCTGTGTTCTATAAATTACCTAGAATCCTACAAATTACCTAGAATCCTACAAATTACTGTGTTCTACAAATTACCTAGAATCCTACAAATTACCTAGAATCCTACAAATTACTATGTTCTATAAATTACCTAGAATCCTACAAATTACTGTGTTCTACAAATTACCTAGAATCCTACAAATTACTGTGTTCTATAAATTACCTAGAATCCTACAAATTACCTAGAATCCTACAAATTACTGTGTTCTACAAATTACCTAGAATCCTACAAATTACTGTGTTCTATAAATTACCTAGAATCCTACAAATTACTGTGTTCTATAAATTACCTAGAATCCTACAAATTACCTAGAATCCTACAAATTACTGTGTTCTACAAATTACCTAGAATCCTACAAATTACCTAGAATCCTACAAATTACTGTGTTCTATAAATTACCTAGAATCCTACAAATTACTGTGTTCTATAAATTACCTAGAATCCTACAAATTACTGTGTTCTATAAATTACCTAGAATCCTACAAATTACTGTGTTCTACAAATTACCTAGAATCCTACAAATTACTGTGTTCTATAAATTACCTAGAATCCTACAAGTTACTGTGTTCTACAAATTACCTAGAATCCTACAAATTACTGTGTTCTATAAATTACCTAGAATTCTACAAATTACTGTGTTCTACAAATTACCTAGAATCCTACAAATTACCTAGAATCCTACAAATTACTGTGTTCTATAAATTACCTAGAATCCTACAAATTACCTAGAATCCTACAAATTACTGTGTTCTACAAATTACCTAGAATCCTACAAATTACTGTGTTCTATAAATTACCTAGAATCCTACAAATTACTGTGTTCTATAAATTACCTAGAATCCTACAAATTACCTAGAATCCTACAAATTACTGTGTTCTACAAATTACCTAGAATCCTACAAATTACCTAGAATCCTACAAATTACTGTGTTCTATAAATTACCTAGAATCCTACAAATTACTGTGTTCTATAAATTACCTAGAATCCTACAAATTACTGTGTTCTATAAATTACCTAGAATCCTACAAATTACTGTGTTCTATAAATTACCTAGAATCCTACAAATTACTGTGTTCTACAAATTACCTAGAATCCTACAAATTACTGTGTTCTATAAATTACCTAGAATCCTACAAATTACTGTGTTCTACAAATTACCTAGAATCCTACAAATTACCTAGAATCCTACAAATTACTGTGTTCTATAAATTACCTAGAATCCTATAAATTACCTAGAATCCTACAAATTACTGTGTTCTACAAATTACCTAGAATCCTACAAATTACTGTGTTCTATAAATTACCTAGAATCCTACAAATTACCTAGAATCCTACAAATTACTGTGTTCTACAAATTACCTAGAATCCTACAAATTAGCTAGAATCCTACAAATTACTGTGTTCTATAAATTACCTAGAATCCTACAAATTACTGTGTTCTATAAATTACCTAGAATCCTACAAATTACCTAGAATCCTACAAATTACTGTGTTCTACAAATTACCTAGAATCCTACAAATTACCTAGAATCCTACAAATTACTGTGTTCTACAAATTACCTAGAATCCTACAAATTACCTAGAATCCTACAAATTACTGTGTTCTATAAATTACCTAGAATCCTACAAATTGCTGTGTTCTACAAATTACCTAGAATCCTACAAGTTACTGTGTTCTACAAATTACCTAGGATCCTACAAGTTACTGTGTTCTACAAATTACCTAGAATCCTACAAATTACTGTGTTCTACAAATTACCTAGAATCCTACAAATTACCTAGAATCCTACAAATTACTGTGTTCTATAAATTACCTAGAATCCTACAAATTACTGTGTTCTACAAATTACCTAGAATCCTACAAATTACCTAGAATCCTACAAATTGCTGTGTTCTACAAATTACCTAGAATCCTACAAGTTACTGTGTTCTACAAATTACCTAGAATCCTACAAGTTACTGTGTTCTACAAATTACCTAGAATCCTACAAATTACTGTGTTCTATAAATTACCTAGAATCCTACAAGTTACTGTGTTCTACAAATTACCTAGAATCCTACAAATTACTGTGTTCTATAAATTAGCTAGAATTCTACAAATTACTGTGTTCTACAAATTACCTAGAATCCTACAAATTACCTAGAATCCTACAAATTACTGTGTTCTACAAATTACCTAGAATCCTACAAATTACTGTGTTCTACAAATTACCTAGAATCCTACAAATTACTGTGTTCTACAAATTACTGTGTTCTATAAATTACCTAGAATCCTACAAATTACTGTGTTCTACAAATTACCTAGAATCCTACAAATTACTGTGTTCTATAAATTACCTAGAATCCTACAAATTACTGTGTTCTACAAATTACCTAGAATCCTACAAAATACTGTGTTCTACAAATTACCTAGAATCCTACAAATTACTGTGTTCTATAAATTACCTAAAATCCTACAAATTACTGTGTTCTACAAATTACCTAGAATCCTACAAATTACTGTGTTCTACAAATTACCTAGAATCCTACAAATTACTGTGTTCTATAAATTACCTAGAATCCTACAAATTACTGTGTTCTACAAATTACCTAGAATCCTACAAATTACTGTGTTCTACAAATTACCTAGAATCCTACAATTTCCTGTTGTGGAATTACCCATTATTGGTAATCTAAGAGCATTTAACAATTGCCGATTATTGGTAATATAACAACTAGTCATAGCCCCTATTCGGTTAAAGACCCTCAATGGTTTGCCTCTAGTGCCACCACTCAGCAGTGTAGGTTAATCATGTCGATAAATAATTCGTTTTCTATTGTTCAATCTCTTCCCTAGAGTCTGCGTTCCTCCTGGACTGCGCGAGGAACGAAAGGCTCTGGTCGCAACGGATTTTTAGTGTATTCTGATTGGTTCTCTCTAGTTCAATATAATTCTGCTAACCGGAAATAAAAAAATTGGCGGATGGTTCACCAAGAGGGCCGGTATCTCCCACAATTGCTAATTGTAGATGTTGTAATTCAAACATAATTCTTAAGAAGCAGCCCAGCAAGAAGTGGAAGCAAAGCCATACGTTAACGATACGGACAATCAGAGGTCATACAGACTATATAGTGCATGTCACTGACATTTTTCACTTTATGCATGTATATTTGTGCCATGTATAAATAAAAAGCATGGCCCAGGCTAATGCTGTCTGCTCTTCCAAATAGTAACACGATTCTTTTGGTGAATCGAGTCTATCAAAGAGTAACACAACTCCTTGTTGACTCCAGAAAAGAGTCCGACGATCCCACCAAGAGTCATGACTCTAAGAGAGAGTTCAGAGACTTCGGCAAAGAAACGTTTTGATTCCACATTAGGGTCAAAATAACTCTTGGAGTAAAAATGACTCCTTGAAATAGTCATAGCGATCCCCAGACTAAGAGCTGAAATGACCCCTGAGAGTCAAAACGACTCTTTTGAATTTATAGTGTATATGGTCAGAAGTCATGAAGAGGAAATACTTATTGACATCGAGAAGTTAACAGGAACCAACATTTGCAAAAATGATGGTTTGTCCTCCACAATCTTCCGCGTCCATGCTATTATAAGATTAAAAAATCCGGCAGTTTACAACGATATTCAATCAAACAACAAAAATCTGTTGCCCGGTTTAAAAGAAGAAAATCTTTTGGCGATGTTACAGAAGTGTAAGCATGCGCACTTCTAAATCGCATGGAAAGAGAATAGGTGAGACACATAATAACTCAGGAAATGTGGGATTTAATTAAAGGATTTTGTTACAACAATGTGAAAGTAGTAGTGAGTAACTACTGATTATAATGCAAGATCTCATTATCAGTTATCCAGTACTGCAGGTAAAGGAAATAGGTTGTGACAACATCTACCTTTAGTAAGACTGGTATAAAGTTGACAAATGAAGAATGTCATCAATATGAGAGCGACCATACATTGGTGTTCTTCAACACACATGTAGTAGAAGCTATAGATTTTAATTAATAGAAATGTTTGCAGATTTTGCCAATGTGGGTTTCCTTTATGCCAAACTTTGTATGATGTTGAGAGGCAGCACTCCTTTGATGTTGCAGCAGTAACTGAACCTGTTTCAGCTGTAGTATAAGTGTGTGACATGTTGCATTAGTGCAATAGTATGGTATAGGACTTGTTGCAGCAGTATAGCTCTAATTGTTTTTCATTCTGTTAAAATTGTGCTGCTATTTTATTTGCAATTTTTTGTAGCCCATGCCTATATTTATTGGGCTTATAACTGGAGCGGTTTACATCTTTGGGGGAAGGGAGGCTATACCCGGAAGGGTGTTTGGGACTGGGCATGAGGTTTGTCCCCAGACATCCCTGAAAATGAGTTTTCATAAATTAACAGGAGCTCCAAAAATTTACATAGACATAACATACTGTTCCAAAAACTATTGCAAATGAATACAAGGTAATTGGTACACAATTTAAAAAAAAATTGAGAGGCTTTCAAAAATTCTATTGTACAAGTAACCTTATTTGGTGTAACCATGCAAATGCAGGCTTTTATAATTTAGCATACTTATGAACTTATATCTTAACTTACTGATGAACCATGCATAACTTAGTTCAACATAAGACTTTATGCATCAGTAAATTCCAAACTTGACATCACAATCCCTCGGAAAGGACCAGGGATTTGATTTTTTAAGAAATACAATGCTAATTTCCAGCCACGGGTAAAACTGATGGGTAGCACACATCAGTTTAACTAAATTCTTTAATTTCAACATCAAAAATATATATATAAATCAAACATCAATGTAAATTCGTTTACAGAACATATAAACAAAAAATAAAAGGAACCTAATAGACCGATTTCAAATATGGATAAAATAAGCAAAATAAAAATAAGCAAAGCTTTTCAGTGGTTGCAGTTGTTAGGGCCCAAATAGACCAACTGCAAATATGGCAGCAATTTTATGATTTTCAGTGGTTTATGGTTGTTAGGGCCCAATGTATGTTCGTCAAGTAACTTGTAAAAGCAAGTCTTGCAACTGTTCAAAGACATGTTTGTAGTAGTATATTAATCATGTTTGTAATATTTTGTACCGTAGTCCTTTGCGGTATTAGCTTGGGTCGAATCCCCGGTGCACTGCTTAGCAGGAAAATTTCGGACTCCTGCTCGTGAAGTTAGGGAAGCCACTTGGTTATTCATTAGCACAATGAGTGGAACCACCACAAGAATACCGATCAAGCTTCAAGTCGCTTGACATGAAATCAAAGGCGTAAGGGGCAATTTTGACAGTAAAGCTTTTGAAAGATCCAGTAGGCAGACATAAATTATCTCGACCAGGAAGATATGCGTCAGTAACTTGCCTTTGCTGGTCTCTGATCGTTTCGTAACCGCATTTACTTGTTTCGTAAATAATGGCATCCTTTATTGATTTAATCTTCGCGTCTCACGCTGTTCAGCAATGGTAATTGGCCCCGCCTCCTTGGTTGAAATACGTATGTCGCAAGTACGAACTAGTACACAGCCACTACACAGCGTAGCCTTCACTCTGCCATCTGAGTTCTGGCAGCTCAATGGTTAGAGCGTCTAACAGGAGATCATGAAGGTTGCGGGTTCGATACCCGTCAGAAAAAAACTGAAAAAAACTGACCCTGACAGTGGCGAGTCCAGGGAGGGGAGCATGCGCCAACCCCCCCCCCCCCCCCCCCCCCCCTTTAGAATCCCGCAAACAAGTGTTCTATGTTTTTACCATGTAAAGACGAAGAAGTCGAAGTGATAAATATTATATGACCGATTATGAGCACAATGTTTTGGTAGCTTATCCAATTTTCATTGCAAAAGCCAGTTTGCATGCACTCATAGATATTTTAACATGGGTTCCAAGATAATTTTTTTTTAAAACGACGGACGTTCAAAATCTGTCAGTTCAATTGTATATATTGGTTCCATGCCACTAATTCTGAGTTTATATTAAAGTGTTTCATAATCTTGATGTCCCTTTGTAATCGTGCATTTTTAGCAACGGCGTGGTACTCTAATTTCGCAAAAATTCTTATCAGAAATCGCCAGAAAAGCACTTCTGGGCTTTGCAAAATTAAAAATTTTCAAAAATAAATATTTTCCCCAGACCCCCTAGTAGGTTAGGGGCTAGGCCGCGAAAATACACCACATCGTGCTGATTCTTCATGTGCGCCATCCCCCCCCCCCCCCCCCCCCCCCCCTTATCGAACAACCCTGGATCCGGCACTGCCTGACCTTAATTTTGATGCCAATAATATTGTTTACAACACGTGGAACGGGTCTCTCGTTCTTTGTCGCATGTGCTCACTGTTATTTTTAGGTACTAAAAATAACCATATACGTGTAATAATTTTAACTATCTGGGACGTAGTCTTTGTCTTAGTAATTTCGTAGTTAAAACTATACTCTGACTGCAGTAAAAACAACTAGTTTTTCCGCATAGTTATTTTAACTACTCGAGTTTAACTTTGTCCATAGTTGTTTTAACTATAACTGTGGGTAAAACCTATGTAGTTAAAGTAACCACAATAATGTTAGTTATCCTGAACTTTTTTTGGAAATAACAGAGCTTATTTATCTATTGGTGGATTACAATTAACCCCTGACACTCGAACGGTGGCCATATTGCTGGGTTGGCACAATAGCATCAATGTAATCTTTAAATTGTTAAATTCCTAAAATATGATGTCACGAGCAACCAATCAATAATGACAAGACAAACAGCCTCGTTTCGTGTCTGAGTATCGCAATAAAACACAATCATAATTTATTGTCACTCGCTAATATTATGTGGAAAGACTTTATTTACAAAGTGAATAATTACATAACTTAATAAAAGACTGGTTATATATATTACGAATATCTAATAGTTTTTAACTTGTGGTGATTTTCTAAACAGCGTTGATTAATTTACACTTGGTGCATTTTTGTTATTTTTACAATGGATGGAAAGAAACGTCATAGTTCTGTATGCACGAGCTGTTCCGCATCTCTTCTCTTTCTGTTATTTGGGTACGTGAGTTGGAAACGCACTTTATCCAAGGAACTCTAACGGATAAGAAAAGATAATTTATTTATTTTCAAGTAGCTGAAAGACAATAAAGTGAGTATGTTATGAAAACAGTGGTGTGATGTAACATAGTACGTTTTCATGTAATGTGGTGATATATGATAAGTCGAGTCTAGGTTTCGGCTTTGTTTTTTGCGTCGCGAGCATTAGTCTTCCGGCCGCGCGATAAGACCCGACAGGCTTTGCGAAACTCAGACATAGCGTGCTCGGCAGCCAAGTAGCTTGGCGTTTGACCGAAGAGTTCTCGAAGCTTTCAGAAGACTTCAGCTGATTTACTGAACACTGTTATTGATCAGTCATGTGGTTGACAACTGCATGTGTTAATGTTAAATATGCTCACTACGCTTACAAATGCAGACATTGATAGCGGTAAACCTTACTCCAAAAGATGCTGAGCTAATAGCCGAAAAAAAGGAAAGGAAAACAAACAAAGTTATTTCAAACAAATAAAGTTTAATTCAATCAAATTATGTGTTCATTTTACAGTAATCACCAATCATAATCACTTTAGGATTTCATGATCGTGGTCAAATAACACATGAGAAACCCGCTCAATTCAAATTTCAAGAAAGTCTGGGATTCAGGCAAAGGTTATTTATTGTTATTTTCACACATTTAATAATTATGTGAAAAATCTGACTGCCCTAACCGGGAATCAAACCCGAAGTCTCCGAATCAACGCATTGGCGTTCAGACTACTGAGCTATTGAGACACGGTCAGACCAGTCAGAAATTTTTATATTTATTAAACATGACGTCAAACAGATACTTGAAGTTGTCCTCCAGAAGAGCCTAGTATTAGCCTCAATCAAAAATCCCGCGTGAACCACGCACGTTCGCGCGTGTGAAAGTGCGGTAAACATTGCATTTTGCGGGATTCGTGCATGTATATACGTGATGAAGACACGCTAACTTGCTGTTTTCAATAAATTTCTCGATAAATTTCTCGCTGTTTTTACGTCTTAGACAACGTCGATTTTCAAAACTATTACGACAATAAACGCATACATGTATTTGGTAAACAAGTATATACATTACTGAATTTATATATTACAAAACGTTTTACCTCTCTAGCCTCCTATGCAGGCATCTCTGTGTCTTCACATAACGAGTATATTTAAATTCTCATTCTTAATGATAGGGTCACTGTGCAAAGGGGCCGGGAGCCAATCATTAAGAATGAGAATTTAAATATTTCCTATAGCTCATTATGTGAAGATGCCTGCGGAGGAAGCTATTACCTTTCTACCTCTCAGGTTACATGCAGTGTAGTGTAGTGTAGTGTGGTGTGGTGCTACACTTCACTTCACCACACCACACTACACCACACCGTGCAGCGCCGCGAAGTCGTGCAGTCGTGCAGTGTGATGTACTGTGGTGGGTGATTGAACTCACAATAACCTTACCTGCACCCACAGTGGTCGTCCTTGTAAACTCCCATCCAATTTGTTACCAGATTCATCCAGTAGAGTTGTTCCAAACATTTGATCCATGGTATAATGTGCCCGTACTATACCTTTATGTTTTGGCCAAGAAAGTCCCGCCATTTTGGCGTAGTCTTTAACTTCGTTGTCAGATTGCTTGACTGGCCAAAAGGAGACCTAAAAACAATTACATTAATCTAATTAATGAACCAATATTTCAAGAAAACTCATCATTATCCTTTATGAGGAAATCAACCTCGTTCTCAGGGAATTTTGCCTCCACGGTGGAAGGTCGTCGAAAATGGCCCTAGGATCGGCTGAGATATGATAATTTTTGTGGTCTTTGTTCCATTGCCTTTGTCTACTTTGTTGACCTGGATAATTGAGAAATATTCAATGCTCCTCAGAGTTGTTCATGTCAGCATTCGTCGGCATAAAAGCAGCTAACAAGCTTAATAATCCACCATACATCCATGGTTATCTCTTACAAGGTATGAAGAAGCATATATCCAATTTAGCGAAAGCTACACTTCTAATTTGTTGTAAAATTTGAAGACAGCATTCAGATTTAGATGAATAAATTATACTCGGCTGAATTAATTGGATTTTATGACAAGCCAATCGCATTATAGAATAGACCAGCCGATCCCAGAGGACCATTTTCGCCAACCTTCCGCCGTGGAGGCAAAATGCCATGGGTACGAGGTTGTCGGGAAATATCATCCCTCTGGGTAATATTTTGTCGATTCCCAAGGCCTTATAGCAGGATGTTCTTGGAACGAGGATGAAATTATTGTGAACTTAGGCCACTTACGTCATCAATTTGACCAGAAAAAAAGTGAGTCGTATCTTTTCCCAGGAAGACTGAAGAATCATTTATCTAAAAAAATGTTCGGTGTATCAAGCGCTTAAATTGTTTGAATGTACTTAGTAATTGGTAATTAAAAGGAAAGTACGTTAATTTGCACAGCAACGAGATAAAAAACGTGCTGCGTGTTAGTGAACTATTGAAATAATGTAAACAGATTACTAATGAGATAAAAGTAGTGAGCTGTGTAGGTAGTGTATTATCAAATAGATGTAAATGTGAACTATTGAAATAGTGTAAGCAGATTACTAATGAGAGTAGTTAGCTGTGTAGGTAGTAATGATAACAACAATACTCCATTTATATAGCGCCATTTCAGAAAAGTTGCAATGGTGCTTTCCATTGGACTTTACAGAGTAAAGAGTAAAATACTCTGTATTATCAAATAGAAGTAAATGGGCAACTATGAACTAGCGTAAATATTTTACTAACTTTCGAGCATGGGTCTATCATCAGAGTGAAATATGAGACGGGCCCTCCCTCGTCCATTGTTTTTTAAAATATAGATTTAATCGTTGAAAGAAAACATGTATTATGATGAGCGATGAGCAAATGAGGTTGACAAGAGGGGCCGAGGGGAAAAAGGACTAAAAAGCAGTTAACCAATAAGTAATAGCAGCGATGATATTCCACATAGACAGAAATCTTGATATTACATTTATTACATACCCACTGATGTGGTTTAATGTTTGCCAATTTTCTCTCTGTTGTACCATTCAAAAATATATTCAGTTCATGTCCTGAATATCAAAACAATTATATTCGTTAGTATTAATTTTTTATAGTACACATGACAAGAGCTCGAAGAAACTTAATGTATTCAAATAAACTTACTGGGACAAACGAACTAAAGATCAACTAATATGAACAACAAAATCGTAGCAATACAGATACCAGGCGGAATCGTAAATTTAAAGCCCAGCAAAATACACGTAAAAGAGCCATAACATAATTATAAAAAATAATTCTTGCGGCATCTCACCTTCTGATCTTCTTCTTATTAAAGAAAGCTTACATATTAACAAACTTAAAGTGCCACTGCTAATTCGCACGTTCCGATTTTGAAATGTGCTATCAGAACGAAATTTCGTTGGACAGAAGTGATTTTATCAACGGTTGAAATATGCCATTTCATTTGAAATATGCCATTCGGTTGAAAATATGCATTTCGGTTGAAATATGCCATTCAATTTTCCATTTCATTTGCGAAATATGCCATTTCGGATTCGAAATTTTCCGGTCGATTTATTGGGCGCTGAGACGTCATAAGTATGACACACCTGGCAAACACAGAGAAAATAGCTACTGTACATCTTCAACAGGTCTCGTCGTCATGGAGGAAAATATTTTGCTACAGGCCGTTCTAAGCAACCTAGATGTACTAACAGCCAATTTACGGAATTTTCTGTGTCAATTGTGCCATGTGTCATACTTATGACGTCACAAACGAAAACAAATGGCGGCGTTGAATTTCGCATGAAGTATCTAATTTCAGACAAAATATTCAACCACTTTAATTTATCGGACGAAGCCCATCGATACGTCAAATTACTCGGAAAAGTTTGAATATTTCAACAAATAAATAAAATGGAAACCGAAAATGTGGTGGCAATGGCACTTTAACCCGTCGGTTAATGTAAAATAGTAATAAAAGGTGTTGTGCTGCGTAGGCACAGTGTAGAAATACAAATCAAATATCTAAAAACTAGGTTGGTGTACTACCGAAATAGAGTGTAAGTAGTCTAACGTTTCGAGCGAAGGCCCTTCTTAATACAACTATTGCCTCTGCCCCACTTTCTTTGTTCTAATTATCTTTGTCTTTACAACTTATCCTCTATTGTTTGTAACAGTTATAGTTAACAACCTTTACCTATATATTTGTCATATAAATTGACATTGAATATAATTCAATGTCAATTTATATGATATAAATTATATTCAATGTCAAAATATATAATATGACGTTGCGAGAAGCAACAAAACGTAAGATATTTAATTAAATGTTTTAAAATAATGAGATTATGAATTAAGATTATGAACAATAAATTCAACTTGCTTCGAAATAATTTTGAGTTTGCATGCCGTTCTTATCATGCACTAAACTTAATAGATGTGTTAAAAGTACGACAGTAGAGTGGCATTTAAATCAATTAAGTTCGACAAGTTTGATTAGGTTAGACACGAGCATTAGGTTTGACAGAGAAAGTCTCATTACATTAAGTCGCCTTATGAGCAATTTTGAAGCCGCTCTTTTCGTGTGTCCAACCAAATTCAATCAGCCATTAATAAACTATGTTTTAAATATCTTGCAAATCGTTTCAGAAGCGGATAAATATGGATGTGAACAGTCAAGAAATTGGTCATATTTGTATAAATACGTCGTTCAATTGTTTTGACGAAAGCAACTTGTATATATGATATTGTATAACGTAATAAATATTTATTAGAAGTTTTCATAATTTTTAAAACTTTGTGAAACGAAGGCTAGAGTTTGTGCCGTAAAAATAAAGTCAACTAAAGTACATAATATAAAATATATATTATTATTAAATTTGTAGATTGAGAACGAGCGTTTGCAATATTGTCTCCTGATTTAAGCGCTTTCTCTGAGAATGTTAGGCCTTTTATGCATCAGTTTCTTCTTAAATGAGCTCAGTAAAGTGTTTCTCACTAATACAACGTAATATGAATTGACCATGGGTAGACGTTGATATGACAGCAACCCTTCTACAAGTTAAGTCATTGGCTAAAAGGGATGAGCCAAAAGGACCATCTTGATCCCAACGCTAACCCTACCCTGAAAAGACTGTATCTAAAAAGGTCCCTTTGGCTCATCCATTTTAGCTAACCCAAGCTAATGTCGTGCTCTGTGTTAGATAATTAGAAATTACTAGATATTTGTGACGTCATACTTTGAGCGTCGTAGCTTATGGCGACATGATGCCAATTATCGGGCTCGATGATCTCATTTCCAGAGGCGACACTATCACCAATTTTTCCTTGAAGTTTCCTGAAGACAAAAGAGATTTTACATTGATAGGATGACGCAACAATAAACAGATCATCAGCTATCGCGGAGATCTAATTGTTGAAGTAGTTCTCCGATGAAAAATAAATTTTAAATAATTTATTTTTTATAAATATTTTATAAAATAATTTTTAAGATATTATACCAATTAGTAATCATGGGTTCTAGAGGAGTGACGTAAGCATAAATAATAATTGAATATTTAAAGTGACGGCATTCTTGGAGTCTATTACTACTTTAAGATATTATACCAATTAGTAATCATGCGAGGTAATACAATTTAAAATGTGCAATTATACAATTTTTGTAAAATTTTATGCAATTTAAAATTTGCGTTTAATGACCCGCCTTTAAAATGGCCGAGTTTGGGAGAAATGAGAATAGACTGCTTTTGACATCACGAGCTCAACAAGATTTGTTACGTTTGAGGCCATGACGTCATAACCTGCGTTTTAATCCACCATATTCAATTTTTCCATTTTAATGGCGGCGTACAAAATTGACTCAATTTATTCTTTATTCACTTTTAAGACATTACTTTGAATGGCTCCTAACTATATTAGAGACTTACTTGCTATTAGAGCAGATTGTCGCTACTCTTTAAAATCAAATTGTAGTATAATGTTAGAAGCTCTACGGGGTAAAATGTTCCAATCTTTTGGAGATCACACCTGTAGTGTGGCCGCTCCGAAGCTTTGGAATGAACTTCCTTTGGCAATGCTCAACATTTCAACACTTAGCGTTTTTAAAAGTAGGCTTAAAACGTATCTTTTTAAGTTATATAAAACTTATCTTTTTAAGTTCATATTTAGGTTGAGTTATTTGTTCAATTAATACTAGTACATTAGTTCTTACATTTATATGTATATTATTTTGTACCTTTGTAATATTATTCTACTGCGCTTTTGATCATTTTATGTTAAAAGGCACATTATAAATATTAAATTATTATTATTATTATTATTATTTACAGTTTTCGCACAGCTCATTATCTTATAGCTGGATTTCATTGCTAAACATCAAGGTACATCCCGCACCCTTAGGTGTCTAGCACATGTCTCAATATTCTTGCAGTTCCCAACAAACAAGCTTTTTGAAGTATCTGGAAGTCAATTCTAATGTCGAGCCCTCCTAGCCACATATCGAAATGGTTGCTTACTGTTCCGAGTGTTCCAATAATGATGGGTACAATTGTTACTTCTTTACATTGCCATATCCTCTTAATTTCTCTTTTTAGATCTTGATACTTTCTACTTTTCCCTTTTCTTTCTGCAGAACTCTTGTATCAAATGGGCATGCAACATCTATCAGTGCGCAGCATCTCTTCTTTTTATTTAGTACTAGTATATCTGGCCGGGAATGTTCTATCTTATTATCAGTTTGGATTTTCATATCCCACAGCAGTTTTATATTTACATTTACATTTTCAGTGACACTCTCTGGCTTATGTTTTTTTTTATTTAATAACTTTCAGGGCAAAGAAAGGACTCTAACTCAAGTCAAGATAAGCCCGCAAAGGAGTCTAAGTCCAGCTTGTATTTCTTACATAACTCCCAATGAATAACCTAAGCAATTTTGTCGTATCTCCAGTTCTTACACTGCTTTTTGGCTAACATCTTACATTCCGAAGCAATATGTGCTATGTCTCATCATGACGCTCTCCACATAACCTACAAGTAGGCGATATATCTTATTTGTCAATCACTTTCCTGATGTACAGTACCTAGTTCGTAATGCTTGATCTTATGCCGCCATCAACATTCCTTCTGTTTCTTTCTTCAGGTTTCCTCTTTTTAACCAATACCAGGTCTTACTATCTCTATTTATATTATTATTATGATCCCAGGTGTTTTATATCAATTACAGTTTTGATTCTGATTCTGTTGGGGGTTGTGTATCTTGAAAATGGAGGAAATGTAATAAACAACTATATTTTGTAGGCGTTTTAACAATACACTTCATTTTGTAAGCGTTTTAACAATCATAAAAGTAATGTTCAAAGGTATAGCAGAGCTCAGAGGGGTATTCCAGGTGAACACTTGTACGCACATTTTTTACGGATGTAACCACAGGGAACTCCCTGATTTGTATAATCCTACTGAGCTTGAAGGTTTTTTGACATATTAGATGAACACTCGATATATAATTTCGATCTAACATTTGATCCGCCATGGAATTAACGTCGGAAATGGACTTTACGCCGGTTTGGATTAGCAACCTTGTTGAGAAACGTTACACAACAGGCAGAGGGGAGTGTGAGCACGCCATTTATCCAGGTCAGCGGCAAGTAATCATCTTCTGGAGGATCTTTTTTAGTATCTGCGAGAGATGCCTATATTACGATAATATAATATACATCATAGAACTGCATGATAACCCCAAAACAACTTCGATCATAACCCTAACCCCCCGCCCAATGGGTTTTCTAACGCTAACCCCTGCGACACAGGAAAGCTAAGTAAAAATCCTATTACTAATCAGTAGTATAGCAAGTAGGGCTGCGAGCCCAATCGACTTCAAACGTGAATATAAACACCAAAACATCACCAAATTTTGCCAAATCGCGATTCGACAAATTTGACGATGTTTTGGTGTTTATATTCACGTTTGAAGTCGAATAAGCTCTCAGCCCTACTTGCTATACTACTACAGCGATCGTTAGTCAATCTAGACACCTTTCGCACGTTTTCTACTAAATTGATGTCAAACACACGCGAGACTAGCGAAACAATACCAAATTTATACTAAATCGCGACTCTCGCTAAATTTGACACCATTTCAACCACATTTAAAAAAAATAGAGAGTGTCGTTTCAAAATTCTCACAAATTTATGTCAAATTACATTTAGGAAAAAATAGAAAGTGTCATTTCAACATTTTCGCGTGTTAAAAAAATAAAATGTGGTACGAGCCCACTCTCACATATTAAAAAAATAGAAAGTGTCATTTCAACCGACGCGTTCTGCTGTTGTCTCAGTTCACGCGCGAAAAAAAAACCACCAGATTTTGACTCTAGTGGTGATGTTTGTCCAAATGGATAGCGAAATAGCGCTCTTTTGATTGGCTAACAACATCGACTAACAAATAGCCAGTTGTTTTGCGAATTAGTCCGTTTGCTCACTATTTTCAGTGGTGTCTCTCGCTTCAATGTTTTTGTGACCATATGCGTAGGAGTCAATACCATTTTCTAAAAGGTATCGTTTATCATCAAAACAGGATAGCGACACTTTATTAATTTCGTAACTACCGAGCTGATGTTTGACACTTCTAATGGTCTTCATTGTGTGTCGCAATTGTTTCTGCTCAAGTAACACACTTTTGTAATCTTCGTGTCTGATCACTTTTTTAATTATATTCTTTCTAATACCTTTAGCGGTTTTCCCGCCGCCTCCACCCTCTTTCAAATAGCTGTACATTTTACTGCGCAACCCGACGAACTCGACAATTGGCGTTCCAGCGCACTCGTCCTTCATCTTCCCAATAACTTTCTTATTCTCTCTAAAAAAGAATGGGCTGTCTGCAGGATAGTCGCTATTGTCGAACTTTTCGCACTCCATCATAAAGTCGGAATAAACGTCGCCAGTTTTGATTGAGTACAACAGACTGTCAGTGTCAGTGAAGTGCAATCTACAGGTGTCGCTAGAGTACTTTTTCATAATATAATTGTAGTGAAAATTGTACATCAACGTTTTACTCAAGTCTAGTATGCACATACCCACATATGCAGGTCTATTTAGTGTCAACGTTTCTTTAACCTTATGGACAGCAACTAAGTTCTCGCTAAATATCTTGCAAGACACAAACGTTGGCTTTGAGACAAGCTTTTTAAATTTCTCCGCAGTGGTCACTAATCTTACGTCCACGCGCTTCCTCAAGTTTTCCATCGTTTTTCCGAACATACTGTTGTTCATCAACTTGAAGAAGTCCTTCTCAAAAGCGTTCTTAGCCGCGGTTCTTTTGACTGTGTTAAAGTCGATGTACTTGCCTAGCCACTTGGACTGGTCAAACTGCAGGACCCTGTGAATTTTATTGATTTTTAATCCAAGATCCATGTACAACTGCAGATTTCCGTAGTGACACACATACTTTTTTTTGTCCATCAAATTAGTCACCAGCTTCTTCACACCACCAACACTCACGTTAAACTTATTTTTGATTTTCGTGCAGTACCCCGACAACATGTCAACAGTTATCTCCATCTTCTCGGGAGCCAACGGGTAATCGTTGTGTAGGTCATGCAAATGGGCTGGGTACTCCAAGTCGACCTCGAGCAGTAAACCTTTTTTACTATTGTTGTGATAGTCGTGCAGATTAACTTTTTCTATTTCTTTCTCAGTCAACCACTTGAAGCCGCCCGTGGGTAGACTTCGACTCATTGCCCATCCATACAAGTTGTTGGCGTCAAGGTACATCAAATACTTCGACTCTTGCGCTTTATCGTACCCCTTCATGTACTTATTATTCGCCACGCCATGTCTGTTGCATATGTAGCTCACACCACCACGCATACCTAATTCTACGAACTGGAACATGTCGATGTCGGACAATAACTCAAGCTCCACTCCAGTCATCTTCAGCATAGCATCCCAAGCCAACCCAGGCGATGTGAAATAATGGCAAGGGTCTAGTTTATACTCACGGTGACATGTCTTTCTAAAGTTCTCAAAAACGTCGGCGAGCAAGAGCACGTCACTTTTCAAATACAGGTCGTGATACCCACCCATACTTTCAACGTCGAAGTAGTCCCACACATCGATGGCGCGCTCGTGCATTTCCTCCGTAACATGCTCATCATTCAGAACGCTGTAGAAGTCCTTTTTAGAGGGTAGCTCGCATTCGTCGAATTTATCAAAGGAGTCCATGTAATCGTAGGGATAGACTCCCTTTCTTGTCATGAGTGCCAACCCCTCGTCGTGAAACACTTCTGACGTGTATTTGAAAGCGTCCCTTGGTAGGTTCCTCACCAAGTTGTCTAGACCGCTACTCATGAACTGAAAGCTGTCCAAGAACACCAAGTTTTTTCCAAGCATGAACGCCATGTACTTCTCCATGTTGTTCGGTATCACGTTTATGTCTTGGCCAAACTTGCCAATCTCCTGCATGATGAAATGACTATCGTAGCCACGTAAGTTATGAAAGATCACAGGAATTTTGTCAGTCAACTTAAAGTTCACGTTACACTGACGATGTGCGGACCCTCTGTACTTACCTGACACGTGACAGTGGTCTCTCACTCTAACGTCAGCGTCAGTGTACTCAACACTGCAAATATGACAACTTTTAGCTTCGTCAAAGTTCTTCTTATCGGCATCAGTCAGTATCATTTCTTTGTTAAAGTGACTCTCAGATGTCTCTTTACAATATTCGACAATTTCTAACATCTCCCCAATGAACTTGTTAACTGCATTTTCACCGCGATACACTTTTACTGGCTTACTGTACTCGTTGTCGTAGCAACAAACTAATTTGTACCCATAGCCGCAGTCGACGTGCCTCTGGTAGGCGCTTGTGTAGCTACACTTGCTCGATGGTGTTGTTGTGTGCACCTTCTGTGTGATAGCCTCGAAGTCTGCGTACACCACAAATGGTACGTTTAGCTGTCTACTAAAATTCTCGTATTTCACTTTCGTACCTTTTTGTGGCATTTTAATAGCTTGCTTCCCATTAATGACCAAACACACTTCCACATGGCGTTCAAGCACGTCCTCTCGGGTAAAACACTGCAGGCAATATCTACAAAAGTGTTTTCTCGCCTTATACTTTGTCTGACGGTACATGAATTTGTTAAAATCGCGAATGTACACATAATGCTTGTTGCCCGCGTCGTTAGTTATCAACAATAGGTCCATATGGTCAGGATACACCTCCTTAGAAACGTACACGGGGAATGGCTGCTTATTTTCATACCCAAAAACATTTATGCTAATATCGTTTGCCTTTTCGATCTTGTTGTAATCTTTGAGTGCGACTGGGAAGTCGATTCCGTCGTAATTCAGCTTACTGACATGTCTGACGTACTTTGACGTTCTGTCAGAGTGTTTTCCAACAGGAAACTTGTGCGCAAGGTGACACCATCTAAAGCACTCGTTGTCATCATCGTTATTCACGTTTATCACGCCCTTCATACTGTTGCACAGCTCCTTTGGCAACGCAATGTAGCTACTCCCATGCAAAGGTCTGTAAATAGCGACGTTGACGTAGTGTGCATCTATTTTGTCGATAGTCCATCCAGACCCCTCAGATAACCACCCAGCTATCCGCGTCAAAATCTGCTCCGACCCGCGATTGGCAACACCCTCGATGTCATGCTCGTTAATGACGACGAACGTTTCGCTGTTAAAGTAGGCAGTTTTGTATGTGGTCTTATCGAGTTCTAAAACTTTCTCAAAAGTGACCTTGACTGTCTCTACCACTTTCATTCCGTTGGTCTCACCTAGTTCACGTCTCAAAAGGTTAGTGACAGCGCTTCTACTACCATTTACCTGATTGATGTCTCTGTCGTCAATTACCTCAACTCCATAAGACCTTGTGAACCCTCTCAGTGCTCGATCCAACAGATGTGTTGACGGTGCGAGGTCTTGGGCTACAGGTTGTGTTTCTTGGTCTCTAAAGAAGCCGTGAACGTTGGTCGCTTCATCTGTTAGTGAATTGACAACGGCTGCACTCGTCTTATGCGCCCGTCTTTTTGTCAGTGGGTTTTTCACGGTCCGACTCATTGGCTTCTATATACTACACTTGTTTTTTTCCTAAACCACTCGTCGTAATAATTGTCGCCACTTTCGCACCATCCTAGTTTTGGGTACACCACCCCAAACAGATTGTCGTCGAACAAGTCTTTCACCTTCCCGTCTTTGAGGTCTGACACCTTCTTGAGTGTCTTGACTCGTCTTCTATGACACAACCTAATAATGTAGTATCCATATCTGCTGACATTTCTACCCTTGATCAAATTGCATGAGTGCAGCACATTGACAACTTTCAGGAAGTCCTCTTTTACCAACTCAAGGTGCTCACCCTTCACAACGTTCCGTAGTCTCCTCCCCATCCACCAAGACCGTTTGTGAACGCTTTTTAGTCGCGTGAGTCTCATGTCGCTGTAACTCTGAGTGTAACCCCATTCGATGTCGCCACACTTTGGACACGCGTACCCACCACAGTCACTCACGTTTTTCACAACGTCACAATCCGAGCAGTAGTAAATTCTGAAGGTGTCTCCACACTCAACTTGTGTCTCATTCGCGATTTCGTCAATTGTGTAGCCGTAGCTCATCTGCCTCATAAGTTTGTCCATCACTCTTATACTACTCCAACATTTTTCTCACCGAACTAGTACCCATACCGCTATTCCACTACCCAAACCTAGCGCACCAACAAACAATAATTGGTATTCCTTCATTTCCGCACTCGGTTGGTAGTAATCCGCAACCCTCGGGGAGTCAGTGAACACTCGTCCGCCGTGCTGAATAGTCATCGCTCTTCCAAGCTCCTCCAACGCGCGGCTTGTGTCATTGATGTCAGCATTAGCATCAGAGAGCCGTTGTCGTAAACGCTGGATCTTATCTCTCTTGGCGACTTCGTTTTCAGACCACGCTTCTTTCGCACCGGCTAACTGCTCCAACGCATGGTCGTGTCTTTTCATCTCAGCTTCATAGCCTGTGTGATTAAACTTTGAAAACATAAAGCCAGCGCCTGCAAAAGCCACTGCATTAAAAATCCCTCCAGCCACAACACTCACCATTAACTTACGTTGATTTGAATGGATCTGTTGGTATCCACTTTTTCGATTGCAACCATTTTACTAACAACGTTCCTGCACCAACAGCTGCAGCAAGTTTCACTGTGCCTTTCACTGTCTCTGGTGTTCCCAATGGTTCTCCCAAAGCCTTTTTAGAAATCATACTCACTGCCACGGCACCAGTCGTAACAAGTAGCGCATCGTACAATTCGTTCATAAGTTCTTTTCGATCGATCGCAGTCATATACATTGTCGTGTGTTTTGTTTAAGAATCAAATGTGTCTAACGCTGGACGACGAGTTTTGTGGTTCTCTGACACAGGTGCTGGTGTAGCACTCACAGGTTCTTTTTCACTGCTAATTGTGTACCATAGTGAAGCACCAGCAATGATAACACCAAGTGTTCCAACAATGTAACCATAGCTCCACTCACCACCCTGTTCTTCGTTAACTATCATTTCACGCATTTTCTTCTCTTTCGCAGCTTTCGATATCTCAGCCAACTTTTTACCAGCAGCGACGCGCTTTGGGTCCTTCACCTTAACACTTTTCACATCAGCCGTGATCTTCGCTTCAACAGCCGTCTGTGAGTCCTCAACCATCTAATACATTATCACGTGTTATCTTACTCACAGTTGACCTCACAGGTGTCTCACAGTTGACCTCACAGGTATCTCACAGTTCCAGACCAAACGCACTAAAAAATTAGGATTTTTTCTGGGAGTATAACATAATGACTCAAGTCCAAGACATCGCAGAAGAGATGACTCAAGACCAAGCCCGACAAGAAGAGGAGATCGACGCAATGCGGAGAATGTCCTTTGTCGATGCGTCTACCCCACAAGGCGCCTCTGGACCCAACGTCCTAAAAGGGTACTCGCAAGTCTTCAAGTTGTGCGACCCCGATCGTAAAAACGAAGAGGTGTCAAGACAATTTGGTACCCAGATTCTCTATACAAAGTTCGCTCATGAGGCTTGGGTCGGGCTTGATGAAGTTAGAGCCAACAGGATGGTTAACGAACTAGCCAAGATGATCCCTGTGTGGTGTTACTCACCATTCAAACGTCTTACGTTAGCAAGTAGCCACTACTTGAGCAACCCTTGCGAGTCCGCCGCTACACTACTCGGTAACTACCTCGAAGTGTTCTTGGCGACCCTTCTATGGAAACCATGCTCAACCAAAGCCAAAGCGTGGCTAGAGCTCGCCGCAAACTGTGACGTCAACGTTTGTAGGGTGGGGTGTAATGAAATAGTGGGTGCGGGCGACATTATGAGTCACATACTCTCACACACTCACCTGGATTTTGCGCACGGCGGCGCGTCGTACAATTGTTACCCATGTGGTGTGGTTACCAACAACCCAATGCATCGCTCAAGACACGAGAGCTCACAGTCCCACCTCAAAAACTTGGAGCTTCAGCGGATATTTAACAACGAACAACAGTTGCCGCAACAGGAGAGAACATTTCTCTGGAGGTATAGTAACCATGAAGAAAGTTGGTAAACTAGAAATCGTGATTGGTCCCATGTTCGCAGGAAAAACGACAGAGACTCTCCGCAGGTTAATCACGTTAAGTAAATCAGGACTCAAAGTCCTCTACATGAACAACACAGGTGACACTAGGCGAACTGACCACGCGTTCTCCACACATCGTCAGACCATTGTTGTCGGATCAGACAGTTTACCTGCGAAGTTAATCACCAACCTTCCAAGTTCTTCCGAGATAGCCGATTATGACGTCATCGGAATTGACGAAGGCCATTGGTACTCTGATCTACTCCCAGTTATTCGCGAATACATCAAAGCTGGCATTCACGTCATTATTTGTGGTCTCATAACAACAGAGCATTTAAAAAGACTTGGTGAACTCGACACGCTCTTCCCAATGGCAGACGACATCACATTTCTAAAAGCGCATTGCGTCGTTTGTCGCGACACTTACGGAACAACTGTTGAAGCACCATTCAATTGGAGATACAACCCAGGACCATCATTCGTTGGTGGTGCTGAGCAATATCGCGCAGTGTGCAGACGTCATCATCCTTCCACACAAAATTAAGGGTGTTCTCGGATACCCCACTTTTTTAAATTTAGACATTGGTCACATGAAGCGTCCAATGTATCGTAGAAACATTTTTTCACACAGTGGTTAGAAGGTTTGTGAAATAAAGAGAAAGAGTTTCGCAGATATTTTTCACCGAGTTAAAAAACGTCTTTAAAAAATGCTAGAGCAGTTGTCGCTTCAAACGTCGTCTCAACAACGAGAACGAGCGCTAACTCGACTCATTACTCGCTGTCTAAAAAGTCTCTTTACAATAACGTCTCTCATGGTTACTCAACGCTGATTTATTTTTAAATTTACGAAAACACTGGGAACACTGAAACCCAACGTCAAAGAAATATTTTATCACCGTGGTGATAGCGTCGTCGTATGAGTCGCACAAGAGTGTTAGATAACCAGCGGATTTGTATCTGAGTAGCAGAGACTCCTGCTCTTCAGATGTCTTACCTGTGCCACCTGGATTCTTGAACTCAATCACAAGCCCGCTATGCTGTCGGTTTGCGTTGGCAATAATCAAGTCAGGCGTTCCACGTTGGTAACCTTTTTTCCACGAGTTTATTCTTTTACTCGAAGTGTCTTGATTCTCACCACAAGCGGCTATCAAAATAGCTTCTGGATAATATTTCCTAAGAAAACCAACAACTTTCGTATGAAGGTCGAACTCGGTGATCATTTTAAACTGATTGTGTTTGAGACCAACGTCAGCTAAACTTTTTTTAACGCTTGGCAAGACCTCTGAGTGCACCCACCTTCCAAAGTGTTTCGCGCGCTCTAGGTTACTCGAGAACGTTAATGAGTAGACCCCAAGTTCGTTGATAAACGAGGCTTGTTCCATCTTCATTCTACAGTCAGGTTCGACGTGGTCGTTGACTGCATCTTTTGGTCGAGCGTAACCTAGAGCGCTTGCGACTTCTTTCGCTTTGAACCATATTTCACCGTTGTGATTAACCGTCGTGATTTGGTGACCATCGAATAATTGCACCGAGTTGGTTGCCATTACTATAGCCTCGCAAAAAAAACTACTCGACATAGGTGTCGGGTTTTTTATAGATCTGGTTTGTTGTGTACCAATGCAGCAGGTGTGTTTTATTAGTCCTCAGTTTTCTACGTCGTCTGAAAAAGTTTCTAATGTTACGAACCAGCTTTCTAAACCAACCCATTTTAACTTAGGTCACGTCTCCTACCACTCCTACAGTGTCTGACTCTGGTAGCATAATAGGTTTGCCGTAAGTCTTTTTAGACCTCATACCAATCTCAGCGTGGAGCTCGAGAGTAACGTCACCGCGACCAAACGATCCACCAGCTTTGAACATGTGATCAGTCGTCTTATTTATCTTATATATTTCATGAGGTCTCGAAAAACATGCTCCCATTTACTTTACACCATATTCCTTCATCATTTCTCCACCCATGATTATGATGTCTCGGTTTGTCATGTAGCCACTCACGATTTTCACACCGTAGAACTCTATCAACGATGGGTATGCATAAGGTGCGAGTGGTATTCTTGGTCGATGTATTCCAAAAATTGTTCCATAGGGTGTGCCTATCTTTCCCATATTCGCTACGAAGTCTGAGTCGGTTGACTTAACGTTGTTGACTCTGACGTGTGAATTGTCCATTTGCCAGTGTATTGATATCATATGCATTTTACTTATGTCAACACCACTCGGAATAGTGCATATGCTCTCCATTGCTGGGATGCTGCCACCATACGCGAGTCCATTAGTCATACCAGTCTTGTACCCTATGAACTTGTCCCACTGACCGTCGTCGTTTGATATAATTGTCTCCCAATTTGATCCAGCGGTGCGAGTGGGTAACCTCACCACAACAAAAATGGAAAGATCACACCATTGCATACTCGGACAATTAAAGTGAAGACCTGACTCAAGTGGGATTGGTGTCAACACGGGGGACAGAAAACTTTGGCTTACACTGCTGATGCCAATAATAGGACCATAGGTTGGGTTGTTTTGCACTAATTTACTTGTTTCACCAATAGCTTTCACATTGTTTGAACCATTGGTGTGAAATTCCACATTTTTCAAGGCGTGTGTGCTAACGTTGAAGTCGAGCACAACGTTGTAGGACTGACTCTTGAGGAAACCTGATAGCAATTGCTCTAGAGTTCTTTTATTGATAGCGTCTGAGTCATCGACTGGATCTGCTACGTTTTTTATTTCTGAGCCTTGCATGTCTATTATTCCAGACATCCTTCCGCCGGTCGCACTTAATTTAGGATCTTCGTCCAGATGTCCTTTCGTTCTCTTTAGTATTTTATCGTGAGGGTCGTCAGACTCATACCCATAGTTTAGACTCATTACTACCTGAAGGTGTATTTGGTTAGCAGATAACCAGAGGCTGCTGAGAACCCCAAGATTATCACCAACGTCGTCGTGGTGTTTGACTTACTCGCAGTGACTCGCGTAGTGTGCTCTGTTTGATTGGTGGTGACCACTGTTTTCTCCACGGGTGGTACTACTAGAGTATCCAAGTGGGGTTGCGAGTCCTGGTGAACTTTTTTATGCTTCACTTTTGACGCTCGATAGTTCAACCCATCGTTGTACCCAAATGTCATCCCAGTTTCAGACGAAGTTCTGAGCACGTTATTGTAACCAACAATGGGGTCCTTTAACAAGACCATGCTTCTGGGGATCAGCCAAGTGTTGGGTGTCACAGCTGTGTCTAGCTTAACTTTGATCTCACTAATCGCTTTGTTCATAAGGTTGATCCAAACACTTGGTGAATACTGAACCACACCGTCTTCAACGATGCCTCTAAAGATTTGTTGTGTTTCTCGAGCACTGGCCCTAGTTCCCACGATGCTTTGCTTTGACTTCGCTTGGGCTCCAAGAATGGCACGCATGTAAACTTCAATCGATTGGTTTAGTAGTTCTTGTCCTAATGGTGTGAACCCGTCAGAGTGTCTTGGGCAATACCGACGATAATCACCTTGGATGTCCTTGATGTATCTATTGTCAACATCAGTCAATGGTACATGGCCTCTCAAAAGTCGCCAGTCAGGGAGGAACAGTCTTAAGATGTTGTTAATGTCAACTTGACTCTTACTCAAACGAAACATCACACGACGAATGGTGAAGTATACATGAAACCTCATGAGACTCACGATTTGCTTTGGGACGTCGACTTGATAACTTAAGTTCTGTAGAGACACCCCTGAGCGATATGTAGCGATGTACATACCTGCGATCGCTTGATAGTAACTCTCCGTCAGAGTCCAAACTGTGTTAACGCTACCACCAATTGCCTTGTCATAGTGACGTCTTTTGGTGTCGATGAGTATTCTCGGTAGATTTGATTTGAAGGAATTATTGTCGTCAACAAAGACGTCAAAATTGTGGGTTGGGTAGTTGAGGACATATGGTGGAAACGTCTCGACTTCTCTGTAGCTCTTGTGGGTCTCTGTCAGTAATAACTTTGGGACACGCCCATCGCTCGACCATATTTTTGGGAATCTTGGTGTGTTGCTAAGGAATTTCGTAAAGCCCTCGTTCTTCGTGAACTTTGGTGACTTTATGTTTATCATGTCAGAATACTTTGGACCTGACTTGAAGTAAATGTCAACGGTCTTGACTGTTTTATTGTCGTCTGCGAGGTTGTACCCAAACTCAAACTTATCTAGTTGCGCATTTGGAAATTCACTAAGAAGAATTAGTTCACCTTGCTTTCTTTTTGTTAGCATCTACATAACACACACTATATTATATGGTCAGGGTCGTAGTGTTGATTAGAGGTCCAACGGAGACTGTGGATCTACCAGAAGCACTTTTGACGTTTGGCTCAGACCCTCACTTACTAGTAAAAAAAGCGACCATCTTTTGGGACTACATTAATGTGGAGACTGGCGTGAATGATGAAATAAGCTACAACAGCAACAAACACGTTTTTGAGTCTGGGTACCACACTTTTAAAATGATTGCTGATGAATTGAAAGGATTAGGGGCTATCGAGCTAGTAGCCAACAAACACAATTCAAAGTGTGCGATAAGAACTGACCAACAATTAGAGCTGTTTAGATTTGGAGAACTCTTGGGGTTCAACGATAACACAACGGTGAGTAGTAGTGGTTTGGTCAGCCCTAACGTTGTGAACGTTAACAAAGGGTTGAAGTACGTACAAGTGGGTTGTAGTATTGTGAACAGACCTGAGAATATTGTTAATGGTAGCAAAAGCGAGGTTATCGTCGAGCTACCATTGACCACCACCCAACCACTGAAGAGCTCCGTTCAACACTTCTTCAACATTGAGTCGAAGGTGTCGATAAACAAAGGCGCTTTTACGCAGCTAGTGTTTAATGTGACTGACCAAGATGGTAGTGGTGTCAACGTTGGTGACATATTGTTGGATTTGTATGCAACGCTTGAGTAGCTAACATTAAACGCACGCTAAAGTAATGAGTCTAAACTATGGGTTCGACTCTGGTGGTTACACTGAAAAGCGACGTACACACAACAACCATCAAAAGTTGATGGTGCTCATTGAGGGTGTGGAGAAAGTTGTAACTTTTGACCATAGTGTGGTAGTCACACACGATAACCCACACATTGTAGTTAAGACAGCCACCGTGTTTTGGAACTATGAAAATGTGGTGAGTAACACCAGTGTGCGACTCATCACACTCCCTTTAGGGATAATAGTACATGATATTCGAGTGGATGAGGGCTACTACGAATTCGACGCGTTGGTTAGAACTCTACGACACGCGCTCAACAAGACGTATGATGTAGGCTTCATGGTGGAGAAACTGATAGCCACAGGTAAGAGTAGGGTCAAAAGTCAGTCTTTGGATAGGCACTTCGGAATCGACACGAAGCTTATGCTAGGTGACATCGGGCCTTTGTTTGGTTTTGCTAAGGACGTGGGGATTGTGTCAGATGGTAAGTGGCACGACAGTCCAAACAAGATTGACATGAATAGAGGTCTAAAGTATGTAGAGGTATCGTGCGACGCTGTCAAGACGGAGAGCAATGTGGGCACTGATGGGAAGCGTAGCGACGTGATCGCAACACTGCCAATACCCACCGAGAAGTCTCTAGATGGAGGGGCGCAACATTATGTATACGTCGACTCCAAGGTGAGAATTAAAAAAGGTATTTACTCAAGTATGACGTTTCGTGTTAAACCAAACAATGGTGACGCTGACGTTGGTGTAGTGCTATTGGAAGTGTATATTGTGTGAGTTATATGGAGCTTGGCGTGGAGACAGGCGTTGCGTTGCCATCGCACGCTTGTAGTACTTTCTGCATAAAATACACCATATGTTATACATAATGCGAAAGTTGACGGTGTTCATTGAAGGCGTAGAAAAAGTTGTGTCCTTTGACAACGCGATGATGATCACGCACGATAACCCATGCATTATGGTCAAGACAGCCACTGTGTTTTGGAACTATGATAATGTGACGGGTAGTGATACTATTCAAATATTATACGTTAGACAGAGTAGACCACGGCGATGGTCCACGACAACTTGGTTGGATGAGGGCCACTACGACTTCGACGCGTTGGTTAGAGCTCTACGACACAAGCTCAAGGCGCTCTATGTAGACCTCGTGTGGAGAAACTGACGACCACAGGTAAAAGTAGGGTTAAAGCTCAGTCTACGAGTCGTAGCGTCACCGGAGTAGAGCTAAGGCTAGGTAGTATCGGGATTTCGCTTGGTTTCGCGAAGGACGTGGTAATCTTGATAGATAACAAGTGGCACACTAGCCCAAACGAGGTCGATATGTATAGAGGTCTGAAGTACATAGAAATCTTATGTGATATTGTCGAAACCGAGAGCAATGTGGGTATTGATGGGAAGCGAAGCAGTGTGATCACAACGTTGCCAACACCCACTGAGCAGTCTTTGAAGGGGTCAGTACAACGTCATGTGGACATCGAGTCAAAGGTGGGCATTAAAAAAGGTGTTTACTCAAGTATGACGTTTCGCGTCAAACCAAACAACGGTGGTCTCAAAATTGGCGCGGTGCTATTGGAACTGTATATTGTGTGAATTATATGGAGCTTGGTGTGGAAACAGAACAAGGGTTGAGAGACATTTACTACAATCCTAAGACAGGGTACAGTGGTGTAGAGAGGCTGTATCAAAGTGCATTGGGAGACGGATTGAAAGTAACTAGAAAAACAGTGAAAGAATGGTTGACAGCGCAGGACACTTACACTAGGTACAAACCTATTGTGAGAAGACATAAGTTCCGCGCGACTTTTGTTGGGTTTCTTGGTGAGGAGCTCCAAATGGACTTAGTGGACATGAGTAAGTACTCAAAACAGAACAAAGGGTATTATTGGATATTGACAGGCATTGAAATATTGAGTAGATACGCTTTTGGAATTGCAGTTTATAGAAAAGACACTAAGAACATGACTAAGGCTGTTGGAAAATTGTTGAATGACTTTAAAGATCGGTTTGGAGCCACGCCTAAGTTAGCGCAATTTGACGACGGACTTGAGTTCTACAATGTTGGTGTGAAAAGTTTACTGAAAGAACATGGTGTTGAATATTTCAGCACTAAGAGTGATAAAAAGGCTGCTGTTGTTGAGCGTTTTAATAGAAGCCTGAAGAGCATTATGTGGAAGTACTTTTATACCCGTGGGACATACAAATGGATTGACGTTTTGGTTCAGTTCGTGAGCAATTACAATAGCAGTGTGAACCGTAGTATTATGATGAAGCCGAAGGATGTCAATAAGTCAAACGAAGGCGAAGTGTGGACCACTTTGTTTGGTCACCAATTTGCAGACAACCCATTGCCAAAGTTTAGAGTTGGCGAGTCAGTGAGAATTAGTAAATACAAGAGTGTGTTCACAAAGGGCTATGAAGCCAACTTCACTGAGGAGCTGTTTAAAGTGGTAAAGGTTATTCGTGGTGATCCGAATGTGTACGAAATTGAGGATCACACCGGTGAACAGATTATTGGTAAATTTTACGAACAGGAATTATCGCTGGTCAATAGGAAACATGGCGACGATGTGTACAGAGTTGAAAAGGTGTTGAAAAGAAAGAAAGTCAGAGGGAAGAAGATGGCGCTGGTCAAATGGTTGGGTTATGAGAGCAAACATAATTCGTGGATACCAGAAAGCGATATTCAAAATGTGAGCTAATGTAATATGGCCGAAGGTGGGGAAGGTTTTGACGAGATTGAGATGGAGAACCTTGGTAGAGCCTACACTGATGATCAAATAGACGCCGAACTTGAAAGTGTTACTCAAGATTACATTTTACTTGACGATAAGTACGCCGACGACGTTATGCCCGACGTTGAGCGTGTTGAGTACGATAAATTGTTCGATAAAATGATTAGATTACAGAATGAGCAAGAGAAGAGGCTTCGAGAAAAAGAGACGTCATTTATCGACACTGATGATGGTAAGACGGTGACAATAAGGGGGACTAACACAGAAGTCCCAACAGTAGAGTTTGTCGAACAGGAGTCATATGGTGACGTCAATGACGTAAGTTTTAGTATAGCTTTTGAAGAGGAGGAGGAAATTAAGAAAAGACTGGGTGAGCTAAAAGCGTCCAACAAAGAGCTAACAGAAAACAATGTAAAAAGAATCAAGCTAATAAATAGGAAAATACGTAAATTAAGCAAAAAGGGACTCGGCCACGACGACGCGTCAAGGAAAATAGTCAACAGGTCGTGGGTTACGGACTCAGGGGCTATTCTTTTCAAACCGATAAACAAAGATGGTAAATATGGAAAACCCAAACGAATTCTAATACCTGGGAAAAAAGGCTTGATCTACAGTAAAGACGCGAGTAGTAAAAACGCGATTGAACAGTTCAAACAGTTAGTTAGTCAAATCCCTGAGAGTACAGAAACAACAGCTGTCACAACAGAAGTAATCCCAGATGACTTCCCAGTAATTGATACAAAAGTGGGCTATGATGACATACCTGGGTTATCACCAGACGAAAACCGCGATCTGAGTGGTGTGGTTAATCCAAGTGATGGTGTGTTGCGTGAATCAAGAATAGGTGCTAATGGCGCATTGCGAATACAAGCGAACCATTTTCAAGAAGCGATAGACAAAGCTAATGAAAGAATAGTAGAGCTCGATAAAAAAAAGACCTTACGATTGCAGAGAATGAAGAGTACATTGATCTACACGAAAGAGTTATTGGACTTACGCAAGCTAAATACAGAACTTTAGGACAGCTAGAAATAGAGGAGGTTAGAGAGCAACAAGAAGTCGACATTGGCAGGTTTCAGAGATTCAGGGAGTGGGCTAAAGAAAATGTGGTTGGGTTGAGTGCTGTGGCAATTTCAGTGGCTGGGATTATAACAACTATTATTATCGCTGGGAGGTCCGCTGTTGTGAAAGGCGCTATGGCCACGAGGTCATTTGCGCAGGCTGTTAAGAACGCGATAACGAAGATGGGTCCATGGGCTGTTGGATTGGCTAATTTAGTTTACAATATGTTGACGTTGGGTGCAAAGGGTCTTGCTTGGTTGGCCCAAAATCTCTGGGTACTCGCAGTGGTACTTGCGTGGTTCGCTTATGACTATTACAAGCTAAAACGGTAGCGATAAAACATATGTAAAGGTATATGAACGTCACGTCGGCAGAGTTGAACCCTGGTTTTAGACGAGCGACCATGGGCGTCATAAAAGGGGTGAGAACGCAGCATGTGATCACGTTGAACCCTAATAAGGTCAGTCCTGGCGAGGAACTTTACATTGATATACCGAAGCTTAAGGTTAGCAGCTGTTTGGTGCCTGGATCGTTGGGTCTAGTGTTCGACTTTAAGAATGCAAACGCCAAAAGCTGGTTCTTGAACAATGTGAGCAAGTTGTTGGTTGAGAAACTTGTTGTGAGACTAGCTGGGGAGACTGTGTACGACAACAATGGGGAAAATTACACTGGTGTTTATCGCGACCTTTGGGAAAGTGCTACTGCGCGAGACCAAATGATTGACTATGGTATTGGTGGTGAGAACTTGAGAAAGCTAGTTTCTAAGGATGACAGTGGCGCGACAAGTGGGAATGTTACTAAAGTTAGCGACGCGTTAATGTTTGGTGTGATTGGAACGAAACTGCGGATTAAGCTTGGCAAGATCATGAATGACCATGGGTTGTACGCTCCTTTTAGCATGAACAACAACTTGCAGTACGTGATCACACTTCCGAAGGCCACAGACATCATGGTGGCACAATCCGGTAGCGCTGTGGGCGGATACACTCTGGAGAACCTCGAGCTTGAGTATGAGACGATTGATAACCAGGAGCTCGCTGACGAAATAGCGTCGGGCTATGCAAGTGGTCGTAGTTTGTCATATGAGCACATCACGTTGATGAAAACCACCGAATGGGACAAAGGCACGACCATCGTGAATGAAAACATTAATCTTCCAAGAAAAAGCATGAAGGCAATTGTGTTGCTATTCACGAATAAGGTGCGAACAGACAGCGAGGAGTTTCTCTACCCAAATATTGAGAGTGTTAGAGTCACAATTGAAGGTGTGCCAAATAGTGTGTACTCACAAGGCATCCCAAAGTCGAAGTTCTACGCAGAAGCGAAACGATTGTTTGGGTTGGGTGAAGAACACGCTCAGTTCATGACCATACAGAAGTTCTATAAAGATGGCTTTGCGTTAGTCATCGACTTGAGGAGTGTTCAAGATAATCGCAATGTCGCCACTGGCAAGAACATTGTAAACACACAATCCGGCGTGCTTCTTGAAATCACGAAGAAAGCGACGACTGCGAACGTCATGTGTAGGGTGTTTGTGGTAAGCGATGGGTTGGTCAACTTTATGAATAATGGGTTGCAATCAATCCAGTATTAAATCAAACGTGGGTTAATGGAGACTCCGTTTAATATGTTAATTGTTGGTATGACAGCTTGTGGTAAGACACATTATTTGCTGGAAACATTGGAATCTGAGTATAGTGGTAGATTTGACTACATTGTGTTGATTTGCCCTACTTTCGAGTGGAACAAAGCGTACCAAGATTGGAAATATGTGCGCGACCCCGACGTGCTAGCGATAGACTGCACACAGGACAATGTCGACGCTGTTCTCAAGTGTGTAACAAATGTTTTTAAAGGCACTAACACTCTGATCGTGTTGGATGACTGTGCAAGTTCTCAAGATGTCAAGAATAGGACTAGTCAGTTGGTCAACTTAGCTTTTAGTGCGCGACATTTTATGCTGAGCGTTATTGTCATCACACAACAACTGACGTCGATCGCAAAACCGTACAGAGAAAATATTAGTAAGCTCGTTTGCTTCTACTGCCCAAGTAGGAGTGATATGAAGGTCGTTATCGACGATTACCTTGGAAACATTAGCAGAGAAAAATCGTCGGCGATTGTGACCGCACTAAAAAATAATAAGTACGCTAGACTCGAAATCTCACTGCGCTATCCGTACAGTCACGAAGTTGTTATTCCGCAATAAAATATGGGTATAAGTAATAGCGTGATGGTAAAACGCAAAAGTGAGGAAAATCCTACGATTGAGGAATTAGTTGAGGAGACTGACGACACCCCAACTGTGGAAGACAATATCGACGTTAGGAGATCTGAACTTATTAGACTGTCTGGTGACGGTGTGGTGAGTCAGTCCGAAGCGTACATTAAAAAAGCGTCCGCAAAAGTTATTGATAAGATATGGCACCAATACGAGTTGAAGAGAATGGAGATCGCAAACGCTTTTCTCACCGACTTGCTAATCAGCAAATTCGCTAGCTTATTGGATGGGTTGAACGCTATTGAGAACCCTGACGAACTAAATGACGAGTTGCAAAAAGACCCGCTATTAAAGAAAGACGTTGAGAGCATTGTCGCGATTGTGACGCCGTACGTGCCTTTCTTGGGCTTGTTGTCGGGAGGAATCACAACGTCGAAATATGTGTACGATCACCATTTTAGAAAAGAGGCGACAAACGCTGAAAATAGTGAACAAACGGACTAATCTATTATTAACAGGTGGCAATAATCTAATTTGCATAACAGGTGGCAATTTTATCACGCGTGAGACACTTTTACGACACATAAATTTGTAAAAATGTTTAAACGACTATTTTTTTAAATGTGATTTGACAAATTTGTGAAAATGTTGAAACGACACTTTCTATTTTTTAAATGTGATTCGACAAATTTGTGAAAATGTTGGAACGATTATTTTTAAAATGTGATTTGACAAATTTGTGAAAATGTTGAAACGACTATTTTTTAAATGCGATTCGACAAATTTGTGAAAATGTTGAAACGACACTTTCTATTTTTTAATATGTGAGAGTGGGCTCGTACCACATTTTATTTTTTTAACACGCGAAAATGTTGAAATGACACTTTCTATTTTTTCCTAAATGTAATTTGTGAGAATTTTGAAACGACACTTTCTATTTTTTAAATGTGGCCGAAATGGTGTCAAATTTAGTATAAACTTGGTATTGTTTCGCTAGTCTCGCGTGTGTTTGACATCAATTTAGTAGAAAACGTGCGAAGGGTGTCTAGATTGACTAACGATCGCCGTAGTAGTATAGCAAGTAGGGCTGAGAGCTTATTCGACGTCAAACGTGAATATAAACACCAAAACATCGTCAAATTTGTCGAATCGCGATTTGGCAAAATTTGGTGATGTTTTGGTGTTTATATTCACGTTTGAAGTCGATTGGGCTCGCAGCCCTACTTGCTATACTACTCTAATCTTAATACTAATAAAAGGATCGTCCAGAAGACGACTGCTTGCCGCCGACCAGGATAAATGGCGTACTCACCCTCTCTGCCCGTGGTGTAACGTTTTCGAACCTCCTTTGCTCTAGGGTGTGGAATATTTATCTTCTCTTTTTAATTTGGTGGACTCCTTATGCGGAATATGTTCCTTATAATTTCTATAGCATATACTTTTTTGAAATTCAAAATAAAGTTGTAAAAAAAGAAAAAAGTCCTTAATTTTCATATACATATATTTGACAATTAAGTTTTTCCGTTTGAAGGTTTACAAAGATTACTGAAAATTCTGCTTTGTCGGAACACGCGTGTGTAACCTACCAGATTGCGTGGGGGAAATTCCAAAATTATTACCACTAATCCGCGGTACCATCAGAGACGTTGTCCGGTGGCTTGGTATATCAATAGCGCCCACGCCCCATTGAATCGCGATGACGGTGGTTTATTACCAGAAGCTTATTTGCATCTTGTTATAGATAACGTCATCATCGGTTCTATGAGGATATAAATAGGGATCCTAACCTTACAACGATCACCCCTGATGAAGACACTAGACTGGAGTGTCGAAACGTTGGGTCATGGATAGTAATTGGACAAAATTGACAAAACTTTGTTGGAAAACCTCCTCAATCATGAAATAAGTCAGATAAAGCCCTCGGACGTCAGGATTCATGCTATATAAAGCATAAATCCCTCGTTCTCGGGCTTTATCTCTTACTTATTCTTCGCTCATGAGTCCTTAGACAAACAATTAAGAGTAGCATATCCCTTATTTATGAGTACTCTGTTTCGAAATAATGTCCATCCTCTAAGTTTATTTTTATGTGAACTAAAAAACACTTGAACAAAATCTACGTTACCTGGTTTTTATGAACAAACAAATAGTTGTATCCATAGCACAAATAACAGGCATTGAAGATGTTGGGTCAGAATTGTTTATCTTAATCCATGCACTGACGGTAAAACTACAACATAATGAACAACGAAATGTTTACAAGGCAATGAAAAATAAAATACACCTATATTCAACTGCAAGGCGAATAACCAGTTGCGCAGATTGATTGAAAATATGTGCATAATAGTAATGGGATAAGTAAATGGTTGAATCTGTAAATAATATATTATAGGTATTAACAATAATAACGTTATTTGCAGAGGTAAACTTAGTGTCCTAGTGCAGGTATTCCCAGTCAGAAGGCCTAGTGCAGGTATTCCCAGTAAGAAGGCCTAGTACAGGTATTCCTAGTCAGAAGGCCTAGTGCAGGTATTCCTTGTCAGAAGGCCTAGTGCAGGTATTCCTAATCAGAAGGTCAGGTGCAAGTATTCCCAGTCAGAAGGCCTAGTGCATGTTAATCCCAGTCAGAAGGCCTAGTGCAGTTATTCCCAGTCAGAAAGCCTAGTGCAGGTATTCCCAGTCAGAAGGCCTAGTGCAGGTATTCCCAGTCAGAATGCCTAATGCAGGTATTCCTAGTCAGAAGGCCTAGTGCAGGTATTCCCAGTCAGAAGGCCTAGTGCAGGTATTCTAAGTCAGAAGGCCTAGTGCAGGTATTCCTTAGTCAAAAGGCGTAGTGCAGGTATTTCCAGTCAGAAGGCCTAGTGCAGGTATTCCTAGTCAGAAGGCGTAGTTCAGGTATTCCTAGTCAGAAGGTCTAGTGCAGGTATTCCTAGTCAGAAGGCCTAGTGTAGGTATTCCCAGTCAGAAAGCCTAGTGCAGGTATTCCTAGTCAGAAGGCCTAGTGCAGTTATTCCCAGTCAGAAAGCCTAGTGCAGGTATTCCCAGTCAGAAGGCCTAGTGCAGGTATTCCCAGTCAGAAGGCCTAATGCAGGTATTCCTAGTCAGAAGGCCTAGTGCAGGTATTCCCAGTCAGAAGGCCTAGTGCAGGTATTCCAAATCAGAAGGCCTAGTGCAGGTATTCCTTAGTCAAAAGGCGTAGTGCAGGTATTTCCAGTCAGAAGGCCTAATGCAGGTATTCCTAGTCAGAAGGCGTAGTTCAGGTATTCCTAGTCAGAAGGTCTAGTGCAGGTATTCCTAGTCAGAAGGCCTAGTGCAGGTATTCCTAGTCAGAAGGCCTAGTGCAGGTATTCCCAGTCAGAAAGCCTAGTGCAGGTATTCCTAGTCAGAAGGCCTAGTGCAGGTATTCCTACTCAGAAGGCGTAGTTCAGGTATTCCTAGTCAAAAGACCTAGTGCAGGTATTCCTGGTCAGAAGGCCTAGTGCAGGTATTGCTAGTCAAAAGGCCTAGTGCAGGTATTCCTAGTCAGAAGGTCAGGTGCAAGTATTCCCAGTCAGAAGGCCTAGTGCATGTATTCCCAGTGAGAAGGCGTAGTGCAGGTATTCCTAGCCAGAAGGCGTAGTGCAGGTATTCCTAGTCAGAAAGCCTGGTCCAGGTATTCCCAGTCAGAAGGCGTAATCCAGGTATTTCCACTCAGAAGGCCTAGTGCAGGTATTCCCAGTCAGAAGGCCTAGTGCAGGTATTCCCAGTCAGAAGTCCTAGTGGAAATATTCCCAGTCAGAAGGCCTACTGTAGTGCAGGTATTCCCAGTCAGAAGGCCTACTGCTGATATTTACCATTTTAGTGGTTTTGCCACTCCACGATAATAACAATGAACTAAGATAAATTATTACTTATGCGAAAGGAGCTCCATAAATATTATAAGAATTTTAACTAACCTGTCGGTTAGCTGTAGCTGTTTAACAGTGGGAAGTAAAACTGAATCTTTAATGCCATCAAACAATAGTGCATGATTTTCCCTAAAAATACCAATTGGATTGAATATAATGATTCTATGTTGCTGTATAACCAGCATTGATGTACAAACACACAATATTGTTTGTAATGGAGGAAAGGAATGTTACTGACAAAAATAAATGGACATTTTTTAACATTTATCAAGATTAATAACAAAAATGATGTAATATTTGGAAAAATATTTGAAAAACAAGAAAAAAGGAAAGATGTAAAACCTGTCTTGACAATCGGCTTGTAGTCGAGACCAAATTATATTATTTTGACCATAAACAAACAACCCTAGTCGTCCTCCAGTAATTGTTGTATCGTAGATATCCCCAGAGTCAGCGAGAATGACTTCACCTTCCTTTACAATAAGCCTAAAAACATATTCACTTTCAATCAAGTTTCGTAAATTAACAATATCCATAACCTATAATTTATTTTTCTTGAAAACAGATTTTCGATATACAAATGGTTTATTTATCTGCTTTCCCTTATCATTATTATATTTATCATCGTTAACATTAATTCTCAAAACATTAATAATTCATGAACCAAAAACAAAATATATTAATATTTAATTAGTGTTTTGAAACCGGAGGAAGATCCATCTAGCTGATCACGTGATGACATTTTGAAATATTTTAAAGTCCTAGGATTTTGAAATATTTCAATGTCCTAGGACTTTGAAAATATGTAAATTACTATGTTTGAGAAGTCAGTTCAAACACTCGACGTCAGACTTTACCGGGATTTCAAAGCCCTCGTGCATTAAAGATGCTCGCCTTCGGCTCGCATTTTCAATAGGCACTCGGACTTTGAAATCCCGGTAAAGTCCTCCGTCTCCGTCTCGTGAACACAATGGAAATATTTAAAATACAGAAAAGCTTGCACGTTAGCAAATTTTATTGTGCTTTATGTCAATAAAAATTATAAACAATACAAAACAACAGGTTTTTACAGGTATTTTTGCATCTAAAATTATTGGCTTCACATCCCTTCTTGCCTCTTCTCCAGGAAACATAACAGGAAATTGCAATCCTATTCATAACTCAGAGATTCGAAATAAAAAAATAATAATAACTCTAACAAAGTATATTTGTTAACGATAAGGAATAATACCTTATTTTTCCAACAGAAGGACGGTATTGCAGATAAAATTTGTAAGATGTTTTGTGCTCCCATCCTTGCATGAGATGATCATGCCACAGCAGAGAAACCTTGAAAATATTTTTGAAACTTAACTTCAGCAACAATATATTATTATACATTCAAACTTCATTCTCGTTTCTTATTGGTCAACATACTCTAGTGAATTCTCAATGTCCGGCAGGTGCGACGTCATTTCCGTCGAATACTGTGAATTATTACAAAACAAAAAAATATTGAACGCTGAGACGTCACTAAGACTAAGCGCGCGAAAATTACAAAAATGGCTTGTAGTAGATAGCCTCCTCCGCAGGCAACTCTGTGGCTTCTTTTTCCCGAGTCAAATAGCTTCCAAGTCTGTTTAGGCCATTATTTCGACCAATCCCTTCACAATCCCTATACTTCCCTGCAATCCCAGCCAAAACATTGCTCGCACAGCCTTGGAAGCGATTTGACTCAGAAAAAAGAAGCCACAGTGTTGCCTGGCGGAGGAGGCTATGTAGTAGATGTGTTTGTATATATATTTAGTAAGACTGTTTTGAACAATGTATTAAAATAATTATTAGATTCGGCTTACGCATGATTATTAGATTCGGCTTACTCAGCCATCGGCTTCGGCAGATAACATTGACCTCGGTCTGGATAATTATTGATATCATGCTCAGCCTCATCCAATAATTGTATAATGAACGAAGGTAAAAGTAACATATAGCAATGATTAACAACAGCACGTAAATACAAGCAACAACATTCAAGAACAAGAACGAGATGAGAACAAGAACGAGAACAGGAAGAAGAATCTTTTCAAATCACTGGTTCATTCTAATGATGATAATGTGTTTATTAGATTCGATTAGATCTTCGATTAGATTTGCGATTAGATCTTCGATTAGATCTTCGATTAGATCTTCGATTAGATCTTCGAGTAGATCTTCGATTAGATCTTCGATTAGATCTTCGATTAGATCTTCGATTAGATCTTCGATTAGATCTTCGAGTAGATCTTCGATTATATTTTCGATTAGATCTTCGATTAGATATAGCAGACGTTCTGTCAGAAAAGATGGTATCATCCTAAATGTCATTAAAGCGAATATAATAACATTTCAATCTAGTTTCTATTCTCGAGTTGCTAGAGTCTGGAATATCATGCCTTCCAATCTGAGATACATCAACCGTTAAGCATGACGAGAATCAGAACAACAACAACAACAACAACAACACGTAATAAGTAAACAAATATAACATAGACATAGTTTGACGCTACTATAGCTTTAAAAAGTTTTTTGAACGTAACTTTAAAAGTTACTGTCCATGACCCAACGTTTCGACACTCCAATCTAGTGTCTTCATCAGGGGTGATCGTTGTACAGTTAGGATCCCTATTTATACCCTCATAGAACTGATGATGACGTTATCTATTAACAAGATGCAAATAAGCTTCTGGTGATAAACCACCGTCATAGCGATTCAATGGGACGTGGGCGCTATTGATCATGGACAGTAACTTTTAAGTTACGTTCAAAAACGTTTAAAAGCCAGAGAAGCATCAAACTATGCCTGATTTATCACCTGGTTGTGTTGGCAAATTATTTGTTAAATATAATATACTTACCTCGTTTGAAGTATCACCAGAATGCCAAAGAGACCGTGCAAGGGTGATACTGGGACCAGAGTTACTATTAACGAGCTGAAAGACGACAATTTAATGTGCTTTAACGATAGTTTTTATTTTTGGAAAATTATACTATAAAAACGAACTAGATAACAATATGTTTAGATACGATATAACAATATGTTTAGATTTATGTATTACAAACATCTTTCGAGAAATAACGTGAGTTGTGGCCATCGCTTCCTGGTCTATGTTTACATTCAAAGTGTCAATTGAAATTAAATTTCAAATGAAATTACTAAAAAATACAAGTTCAGATATAGTAAATTGTTTGCAACTCAATCTTTAACGCAAACTCAATGGTTAAAGAGTCTCCGTTTAGACGCTTTAACCATTGAGTTAAGAACTCGGATAACGTTAACAGAACTCAGATTGCGGAGCGAAGATTTAGTAGAAAACATTTACTATGTTTAATAATCAAGCTGCAAGTCACATTCGATATTGATAAAAGATATACATGTACAGACATATTGACACTGCTTATTCACATACTGTAGCACTGTTCACTTTGTTTAAATAACTAATTAAGGATATACTGTACATTAATTAAACGATATCAGTATTAAAAGATATAATATATCAGTATCAGATATGCAGAAACAGTGTTTTTTAATAAATCTAAAGCACAGAATAAATAGCTGGCAGAGGTGTTTAATGCCCTTAATATACCAATTAAAATTCAGGTAAATCTCCAACACATTTTTAAAATCAGGTAAATGACTATCTTACACCTCTAACTAAAAATGCTTCGCTACGTCCCTGGTTTCAAGTGCTACGTCCCTGGTTCCAAGTTTTAACAACCTTTTGATAATGTGAAATTCGTTTTGAAAAAACCAGTGTCATAAACAAACGTTTCACATGCGGATCTTTACTCTATATGTAAAAACTTGTAGATATAAAATTTTGCTAATGATCGTTTGCAAATGGTAGTATTCAGTTCAGACAAGAAGAATACGTTCGTGACATTTTCTCTCACCTTTAACTGGATTCCCTTGATACCAGCTTTGTATGTATTATCATCCAGATTTTCATTTTTGTGTTTCCACATAATAACGTAAAACTTTTTATTTGACTGGTAACCAAATACAAAACCAATGTAATTTGAACCTTCTTCTGTATTAACGAACATTGTGCCAGAAAAGTCCACTGGTCCATAATGCTGATTTCCTGAAGTTAAAGGTGAAAATGTTAAATGAAGCAAGTTTTTCTTTTTACTGCATTCTTCCTATCGCTTCATTTTTCTATCCTTTCATCCTTTCCCTTCATTCCTATTCACTACTTAATTATGCTGGGTTTTTTCTAATCTTATTACATTCTTTATCCCTGAAGTCGATCAAGACCTTATCATCTTCCTCATCTCAACTCACCCCTCCCTCCCTTCTCCATGAAAATCAATACCTAATCCTAATCGATATTAGTATAAACATATCACTACCATAAAACGGAAATGGAGTAAAATATTAAGTCTTTTAAAAATTAAAATGTACCTAATTCACTTCCAACCCACTAAATCACATGGAAAAATTAGGAGATAATTTACCTATAAGCATGGATGGACCACCAGAGTTTGAACGTTGGTTAACGTCTCTTCCCTACAAAATTACAGTCACAAAGGGTTTTATCCAATAATTAGCTTAATGTGAATAACAAACGTACAGCACCAGACATGGTGTATTAATACTCTGGTTAAAGATAAAATCCGATCAAGTTACCTATTTTAAGTGTCTACGAAATAAAAATTCACCCCAGCTTTTTATTATTGTATTTGAAAGAACACGTAAAAAAAAAAGAAAAATGGCTTTTGCATAACGTTCGTATCTTATTCCGTTTTTGAGTTATTATATTACGCTTCACGTAGCTTGAGCTGTGACGTTACAAGATGGACACAGCATTACACCAAAACTCAAAATCAGGCATATCTTTGGATTATTACAGGTAATATTTGGCATTTCACTCGATCAAACTACATGTTCTCAGGATTTATGGTGAAGGAAAATTTCGAGTGTTGGAATAAATACATTTTAAGACCGGGACCAGTTGCGAAAAATGCAACTTATAGGTCTTCCGGCTGGAATTGTTGAACCCGCGACCCTGCGATGCTAGTGCAGTGCTCTGACCACTGAGCTACGGAAGCCGTTGCCGAGAGCCTAGTCAAGAGTTCTGTATATATAGTGGTGGTAATGCCGGGATAAGATTCTGGGTATATTACAGGTAATATTTAGTATTTCACTCGATCAAACTACATGTTCTCAGGATTTATGGTTAACGAAAATTTCGAGTGTTGGAATATATACATTTTTAGACCAAACCGGGACTAGTATATCTTTGGATTAGTTTAGCTCAAACCATGCAAACTTACTGAGTCAATAAGTATCAGCATTGAGATTTTGTTATTAGATTACCCTGATAACAGATTCGTTCTCAGACCACTTTATATACAGTAGAAACAAAATGTTCTACTTTTTGTCATTGCAGTTACTGTTTTATTATTTTAAACGATATTGTTGCATTGGAAATCATGGAAAAAGGATGTCAATTTCATAAAACTAAATAAGTTGCTGTAAATGTGTTTGAAAACAAATAATTATTATAAAGGAAGAGAGTAATCTGGAATCTAGCCTGATTTTCAGATTTGTTGTAATGCCATCTTGTGACGTCACAGCTCAAACTACATAAAGCGTAATAATTCAAGAAGGGGATAAGATATGAAAAGCATGTAAACGCCATTTTTCATTATTTTAATTGTTCTTTCAAATACAATCATAAAAAAACTGGGGTAAATTTTTATTTCATAGACACTTTAAATAGCACCACCATAGCAAATGCGAATATCTCTCCAAAAGTAAAGTAAATAGCAGTAGAATTATATGGGAAGAGGAGATCCTCATATAGTATATGCTGTAACCACTCAATGTGGCCATCACCTCGAAATTAAATAGTACCTTGTTAGAGATTTTCCATACTCTTGTTGCTTGTTGATCATCTAAGGACACAAGAAAATGATCTTCAAATGACGTTGTTTGTATATTGGCTGCTCTGGGACACGAGTCTTCAATGTCTAAAACACCATCGCCGTCAAAATCCTTGTTACACTTGTCACCTGTTTCCATTCCTTGAAAATGGACAAAAGTAAAAATGATTTGACGCATTGTTTAACACAGATTGAATAAAGTGAAAAATAAAACAATAGACTAAATGATAATGATAAACAATAGACGACAAATGCCTAATTATAGTCAATGTCAATGTCATTAATAATATATATAAATTCAAAATCTCAAAAATAATTCACGAGGAGACAAAGGAAATCAATGGCACGACGGAGGTTTTATATATGTGACAAAGATTCATCCTGATTTACACAACCTTTTCCTTCGATTTTCTAGGCAAAATGGCTTAGATCACTGAAATAGTTGTGGTAAACATGTTTATTACGATGCAGTCGTTATTTAGATGTATGCATTAGCGTATACATATACATATATAATTATAATAGTCAATGCCATTGTCTAAGCGTTTGTTTAAGCCCGATATTTAATGCAACAACTTTCAAAATCAACATTTTTTGTTGTTTGAATAGAAGAGACGGGACTACTTGATATTGTAAAAAGTCAAACCACGTGAATATATGTTGACGTGGTTGTTTAAACTCCATGCATCATGGGAAGAAACCAGACAGCGAAGTTTCTTAATAATCTCACAGAGATATTTTTGCTGTTTTTCTGAACATTACCGCAGTATTACTAACCATTTGCATCAAAGATAAGTTGGGTATGGTTTTGATTAACATTATCAACTAACGGACAGTTGTCATTATTGTTTGAAACACCATCGTCATCAATATCTTCATCACATGCATCTCCTAAGAAATAGTATAACACAATAGTTTGAGACACTATGAGAGAGAAGGAGGAGAAGGAGGAGGAGAAGGAGGAGAAGGAGGAGGGGAGAAGGAGGAGAAGGAGGAGGGGAGAAGGAGGAGAAGGAGGGCAGGGGCGGAAGGAGGAGAGGAGGGGAGGAGGAGGAGGGGAGGAGGAGGAGGGGAGGAGGAGGAGGAGGAGGAGGAGGAGGAGGAGGAGGAGGAGGAGGAGGAGGAGGAGGAGGAGGAGGAGGAGGAGGAGGAGGGGAGGAGGAGGAGGAGGAGGGGAGGAGGGGAGGAGGGGAGGAGGAGGAGGGGAGGAGGAGGAGGGGAGGAGGAGGAGGGGAAGAGGAGGAGGGGAGGAGGAGGAGGGGAGGAGGAGGAGGAGGAGGAGGAGGGGAGGAGGAGGAGGGGAGGAGGAGGAGGGCAGGGGGAGAAGTAGTAGGAAGAGAGGAGGAGGACGAAGAGAGGACGAGGACGAGGAGAAGAGGAGGGGAGTACGAGGTCCAGGAGATGGAGGAGGACGAGGACGAGAGGAAGAGGTGGAGGAGGGGAGTACGAGGTCGAGGAGATGGAGGAGGACGAGGACGAGAGGAGGACGTGAAGGAGGACGAGGACGAGAGAGGAGAAGGGGACGACGACGACGACGCCAACAACACAACAACAACAACAACAGCAACAACAACAACAACAACAACAACAACAACAACAACAACAACACATGCAACAAAAACATGCAACAAAAACATACAACAACAACAACATGCAACAACAACAACAACAACAACAACAACAACAACAACAACAACAACAACAACAACAACATAACAATCGTATTCCATAATATTAAAACGTTATTCATCATAATATGTAGCGAAATAACACTCACCAAAGGAATCACCATCTTTATTTGCTTGTTCAGCATTTGGTAGATCAATACAGTTATCATAGGCATTGTGAATACTGTCGCCATCTCTGAAGTATATTTTGAAATATTTATTTTTTAAAAATGATTTTGATGTGGATAGTAATTATCAGGCATAGCTTGTAATTCAGAAATCATTAATTATAATTCACGAAGAAAAAACAAAGGAAATCAGTGCTGGTGGTATACTGTATCTGATACAAAATTCTGCTGATTTACATTAAAATGTCTTGAATCTTTAATATTGTCAATAAACCTGAACGTTTAGATGTACGAGTATCCTCGTGTTATCATATAGTGTTGTATAGGATACATAATCTCTCGCCTTCAGCTCTATATCCGATACAACACGGCCGCTTATGTTGTAAATAGTACATGGCTACGACCTTCATGTTTTACGCTGAATCTTTGCAACAGAAACATGACTCAAGATTCCGAAGCGCCGTAACGTTAGCGAGACCATATTTGTAAATTATAAATATGCGTACGTAATAACCCCTCCTCAATTTACCCTTCATCGTTTTCATTATTTTATGGTAATCTTATCTGACAATGCGCAAATTTCTAGCCTCCAGCTTATTAAAATCCTTGCAAAATAACTCAGGAAGAGATTTTAAAAAAACAGATCTTTAGACATGCAGCACAAGGACGACTGTTACACCAAATTGAGTATAACTGTAGGCATTATAAGGATATGGTAGCTATAATGATGGTAGCTATAATGATAGTGGCGAAAATGATTCACCTGATTTGCTTAACGAATGACCAATTTATTTGCCAAAAATATATAAAACTCGTCAAATTGATGTTAATGAACGTTTAAACACTCGCCATAATAGTTCTAGCTCGGGTTTTCTCCATCTGTAGTAAATATTTGCTTCTTTAGCGAGTTGTTTCAGTATTTAGCTAGGGAGTTGAGTTAAGTCCAGTTATTTTCAGATTATTTATTTTGAAGAGATGAGTAATTTTAGCGTGTCCATGCATATAATTACAAAAAAATGTTTCTAAAAATGTTCCGCCTGTCGGGATTAGCACTCTAGCCCCGGAGCCTTCGGCGCTGGAACGGTGCTTCTCGCCCCCATGTTTTTCATTATCGAAACACTTACCTATCGCTATTTTCATTATCACAAATATCTCCATATCCATTCTGATTACTGTCCGCCTGTATAAATAAGGTAATCTCTTTCAAACAATTAGGCAAACAACAACAACGAGCTAAAAAATTTGAGCTGCTGGGATCTCATATTTGTACTTAACCTGAAGATATATAAACAAAATCCTTAGTTCAAGGTTTTGCTGTTACATTTGCTGTTACAAACTGTACATACTATTAAGAAAATTGCCGAGAATCAATCCGGTAACCTTCTTATCGCTAGTGTGACGTTGTAACCATTAAACTACACGGATATTATTTACTGTCTAAGTAAGAAGAAATTAATTCAGGATTTAAGGAATTAGATCAGAATTAATAAAGGAATTCATTCTTGAGATTAATTCATTTTCAGAATCTTTATAATTAAACTGGCTAAAAATTCATATTATTGTTTAAAAACACTAGTTCTGCATTCGTAATTCAACATAAACGTTCATTATTATGGTCATATATATTTTCTACGAGCAGTCTTTAATACAACAGACTTAAGTCTAATGCAGACTATAATAATAATAATAATATAGTCATAGTATAGTATGTTTTTTCCACTGTTTACAGCCGTAAAGTGATTTGAATTCACTGTTCTGAAGACACTACTTACACTACACTACTTTATTTAAGTATTAACGGGAGAACAGTACTTATAAATATTATAACTAAACTTATATCCACATAGTAATAACCTAAAACAATTAACTAACTACAAATTATATATACATTATATATATATATACATACAGATATATATATATATTATATATATATACATACAGATTAGCCTGCGAGCAGGTTCATTATTTGGGGGCATTGGGTCGGTTGGGGGGAGGGGTTACCGGCCCCAATCCCCCAACCGACCCAATGCCCCAAATAATGAGCCTGCTCGCAGGCTAACTACAGATATGAGACTTTCTAAAGATATGAGAATTTCTAATTTCTAAAGACTACAGATATGAGAATTTCTAAAAGATACATCATAAATAGAACATTTAAAACTGGAGAAAGATGTGATTTCTCTGAAATTCGAAGGCAATTTTGCACCAGCATACTTGAACATGGATTGTCCAGTTGAACTTTTGGGAGATCGAGCAATGTTTTATCTCTCAAGTCTCTGTCATGCATATTAAATATAAATTTAAAAATGTCTCTTACTTAATTGGTCAGGGCAGTCCAAGTTGGGCAATATTTTAAAAATACTTACAAATCGTAAAAAACGTCTGCTACTATTTAATGTCAGCATCTACTCCATAAAGAAATTGGCTTACTGTATTTTTTGTTATAATGGAATCTATGAAGATTACCTGATTTGAATTTGTGTCATTTATACAGTTATCACAAACATCTCCTTTGCCATCTCCATCATTATCGGATTGGTTAGTAGTGTTTACTTTAGGACATTTATCATTGATATCTTGTATACCTGAAAATAATATATATATATATATATAATTGTGTATATATAAGTATTCATTTGACATACACTAATCATATTTTTATAATGTTAATAATTTAAGAACTTTGTGTATCACAAAATTATCTTGGTTTACGTTCGAGTTAAATCCTTTCCTTTAGAGAGTGAAACGTTAACACTTTTCTCTCTCTAACGAAGGTCCTTAGCAGGGGCGTACCGTACCGTGCGGGGTGTGTGTGTGTGTGTGTGTGTGGGGGGGGGGGGGGGGGGGGGGGGGGGGGGGGGTGGGGGTGGTGGGGGTGGGGTGTAACACCCCCACTTTTCACTGAATTGGTCGGTAAAACGCGGAGTCGGTCGGTAAAGCCTGGCGTCGTCGCTAAAACCGATTGGTCAGACCGCAAGTTGGGAAAACCTTGTAATAGTTAAGGCTGTCGGTAAACTGTTCGTCATATTAGATCGTTGGTAAAATTGATTTCATCGACTGTTTAAACTTTGTCGGTTGTATAAAATTCGATTTATATGAAAAGTAATATTGTTACCATTGCATGGGTTAATGTTAAATTAATATTCCTCCCTTTTCCCGATTTCCGATCCAACCTAGTACCCACGTACTTTTCTCCGAAGGAGCGCCGACTGAAGATTCTGGATACATGGTAACTGTTACCGGTACGTACAATGCAATGGAAAAAAATCTGCGCCCATGTGTAATTCGTCGGTAAAACTAAGACGATACACCCCCCATCCAAAGTGGTACGCCACTGGTCCTTAGCTTGAAATGTTATATCTCGTACAGAATATTTCGGCAGTACACCAACCTTTTAGAGTTTTCGAATTGTTTTTCAACACTACCTACACAGCACAACACGTTTATAAAACTCATTTTGATGTACAATATATGCTAAATATCTCACAACTTAATAATGTAATGTTAAAATTCTTGGACGAGATTAGAGTTTACAAAAAACTTACCATCTCCATCGATATCATCATCACACTTGTCACCTTGACCATCTTGATCAATATCTTCTTGGTCAGTATTAGCTGTAGTTTTGCAGTTATCACAGACATTCCCAACACCATCATTATCATCATCAAGCTGGTCTGGGTTGGCAGCAAACGGACAATTATCCTGACAGGTAATTACAAGTAACAGCTTTTAAGTAAGATAAAAACTAAATATCTTTTAATGATTCTTTTATATACATTTACAATAACCTTTCCAGACTTGTTCTATGTTTATAATTTTTATATAACAACGAGGATAAAAAGTTATTTTGCATTGAAAAGTAATGATGACTTTACCGGGTTTTCGAGTACGAGAAATTCGTGGAACGAATGGAACGAATTCCGAGTACTTGAAAGTCCGAATTGGAGGCCTTTGAACGACTTCTCAAAATCAATCAGTGCATATATTAGGCTGAATATTTGAGCATTTGGTTTGTTTTTAGTATTTTCATGGTTCTTTGTAGTCACATTGATAAAAAGGACGTCCAAAGTACTTGGAAATAGCTAATATGGATGACTCATAAGGATCTTTCTGTTTTTGTCCAGTCTTTGAATTTGAATTTTTTGAATTTGAATTTGATTTTTTTTAATTAAGTTAGGGTTAGGTTAGGATTAGCATTGGGATTAGGATTAGACTACTGTAGTTCTTGGAAATGGGAAGGTCCATTTAAGTCATCCCTTTTAGCCTTGTCCATGGATTACACTATTACGCCAAGTTTTATCTTCGACTTCATTGCCTGTATTACCGACGTTATGCCTGAGTTCTCAAATTAATTGTCTTCGTTTTTTTCCTATTCTCGTTTCATTTGAAGCATAGTGATACTATGATTAAATAGCTTGATTAAATCTATTTAATATTATTATTTTGTGCCATTTTAATTCCAAATTATCTAATATATTTTATGACATGCATCAGCCAAGCGAAAAGTCTTGGTGCAGCGCGACAAATCGAGGGGAATGTAGAGCTGTAGAAATTGCTTTAAACTCCATATCTAAATTAGCCAATGTTTCACTTATGGGAGAACCCATAGCAAAGCCAAACATTCGCTGATAGTACTGGTTGTCATGGCTGAAAAAGCTCTTATTGAGTATAAACTCTAACAAGACGCTTGTCCAGGCGTTTATTCGGCCATTGAATTGTGTAATCATGTACTGAAGACGTTATACAGCGCTCGTTTAAAGAAGTGCGAAACTTTTAGAAGCAATGTACATTAGTTACGTAGAGTCGGGTTAGAACTGTGAGAGCTATTTTGATTGTACGTGAGGTAGACGATGGAAAATCAGGAGTCTGCACGCAGGCTAGCCCTCCCCCCAAAATGCAGAACACCTGACACGGCCACGGCAATGCTATTTTTCTAATATCTGTTCGATTGAATGCCTTCGTGTGTCAAAACTTATATAAAATTCAACGGAAAGGTATTCGAAACATATCTGTTACGAAATGACATCAGATTAATGACATAAAAGCATTAAATCATCGGGTAAACGTCGAATAGATCTTGAAGCCATGTATTTTGATTTTAAAGACGAGTTTTGGGTACTTTAATCGCTAACGCATTTTCTCATATAATCTTTGATCTTCACATTTTAAGTAGATAAAACCTACAGCGTTCGATTTGCCTGATTCAAGTGATCATTTCGATATAGAATTGATTTAAATCGGATAAAAGCACAACGTTTCACGAGTTTCACGAGATAAATATCAACATATAAATATCGGAAGCTGTCCATTCCAAGACGTCCATTGATCTCTCATCTGTGTTTCTTTCATCCTGGAGGGAACCTTTGCAATGATTTGCGGGTTTACAGGTCTTGGTAAAATTCATTGCCAATAAAACGAAAGTCCGAAATCGCTCTGACTATAGGCTCTCTTACATTATATAAACTGACCAGTAAATCGTTGACCAGTGACTTAATTACGCTCAACTGTGGTAGGCCTTTCGCAAAAGCCTGACGGGAAATAATATTGCGCAATATTGCAGATTTTCGGAACCCCAAAAATACTACTAATAATAAATCCGAAACCTGGACTCGCGCTAATTTGTGATTGAAATCGAAAATCGGTTCTGCTTACACCAACCAAACGGAACAATAAGATGTGGTAAGATTCATTATCTTGCTGAGTAGCTCCATCTATTAATGCAATCGCTCCATGTTTTATAGTTCGAAGAGAACCTGTAACATTTCCAACGCTAGTGTACTCAGAAAGAACTTCAGAGAATTACAAATACCAAACTGGTATTGTTCAATAGATACGTTGAGTAGGTGTCGTCAAAGTTGGAAGGCTGGGTGGCTTCCGACGAGCGATAGACACATTTGACAAAATAATGAATGGAAACAAATTGTGCTGCTGAAGCTTTGTAAACTCTAAGAAATCGTTTTGACACAATAAGTACTGGTTACTAATGTGATAAATGCTTGGGTCTGCGGTGAAATATTCTCTGAGTTGAAAGCATGTAGATAAGTAAGTGTTGGGAAATTATCAGTAAATACTGGACGCTACACATTCAAGCCGCAAATCAACCTTTATTCTGTTCAATATGAGAACATTTCAGTTTACATTTCACTCTGAAGGACAGCGCATGTTCGAAATGTGATTCGTTTTATCGTTCTGGCAGTTTACAAACTTAGTCGTTTATATACTGAGTATTATACACTGACTAGGCAACATTATAATTTTATATTCAATACTGTAGCATGTTACGATCCTGGAGTTGTATACGGTAGAGCTTGGTACATCCAGTCACTTCGATAATGAAAAAATTAACATTAATATATGCCTGGTAATCTGGTAATTTTGCTCTACAGCGATTGTTACGAACTTCTTTATTTTTGTCTTATAATGTGATTATTTTTCACTGTGCCAGTGATTACAGTATAGTTGTACCGTATAATAAAGAGCCTTTATAGGACCTACTGTATACAGACTCATATTAACAACTTATTATGTGTAATTTGCGTGGTTTAGGTCATCACTATATTATGTACTAACATTATTCCCTACTTTCCACTTACTTCGTCATCTCTGATGTTGTCGTTATCATCATCTTGGTCACATGAATCTCCATCACTGTCTTCGTCGTTGTCTTCTTGACCCTCGTTGGGAATGAAGGGACAGTTGTCCTACAAAGAACACAGTCAAAAATAGTCCATCTTTAGGAGGATGATACAAAGAAAAAGAAAAGAGAAAAAAGGAGTATACACAAAAGGGGTTATAAAGGGAAAACAGAAATAAAATTGCAAACACACATACAGGTACTGCAGATGTCACAAAAATGGTTCACTGGGCTGACCAAAAATGTATAATATGTAAAAATGTATCAAAAGTAAATAACCCAATTCTTGCCAAAGATTAATTGGTTCAATTGGAGTATACCAGCCTTACATGAGGAGCATTAAGGGCGTCTTCACATTAACCAACTTAAAATTTTTTTTAGCTTTAATCACGATTTCAATTATCGTTTTGAGTATTTGATGATTCCTAACAGTGATCCTCAAAAGCAGCTTATTCTTATACTAGTACTACCATAAAATAATTTTATAGAACACCAGGGAGCAGTTGTTTCAAAAGGCGAATAGCTTAATCCAGAATTAGTGGACATTTTGTGGACAAAATTTTAAAGATGTAGACAAAAGATATTTGGAAATTTCTGTTTAGATATACAAATTATTAAATGTTTTAACTTAAGTTGTGAAAAAGAACATACCAAAATAAACAGCCGATTAAATTTTAATCCAGGATTAGCAATAATCGCATTTTGAACAACCCACCCCGGGTATGTAAACGAGTTTATCAAATAATTCTGGAAGGTCTAATACCTCTCGTTAATATTACAACAAAGATTGTTAACTAGCGTAATTTGATCATCGCTTAGCGTAATTTGTAAAATAAATGAAAGGTTGACGACTGAAATTAAAAAAAAACACTTACTGTTCTATCGAATGATTTGGAAAGAAACTTCAAAATATATGCTAACATTTTATTTTAACAACATACGTATAGTACGTGTGTGTAAGGGGGGCATCTCATAAAGTCGATGGTAAATCCAATAATTAGTGTTCTAGAAACGGATGTATACGACTCCCAAGACGTAGGATACTTCATTCAATTTAGTATAATGAGAGAACGTGCAATTTATCTGTCTATCTATCTATCTTCCTGTTCACTTAACCCTTTCAAATCCATCGGTTACATTTGTCTCCTGCTCTAAAAGTGGATTACAAGGTGGGTGATCAGCGGTATAACAAATACATTGTACTTAAATACATAAATTAGTTAATAAATAAATATTAGATAAATAAATAAATAAATAGATACAGCATATAAATATAAATATAAATAAATAAATAAATAAATAAATAAACATATACAACGAAGACTAAGGTGACACTCGACTACGGAAGGAATAAGTACTGTTACAAGTAATAAATGTGTCAGGAGGTGTAGATTGTTCCATTGAACTATTAGTTCGGGGATAGAAAGAAAGCTTGTGTGAGGGAGGTTTTAGTAGCTAGAGGTAAGAACGAGTGGGGGCGGAGCTGATTTATAGGATCCACAGCTATCACATGGTTAATGATCTTGTAGAGTAAGGTTAGCCGGGCATCAGCTCTTGTTAGTTGAAGGGAGCGCCAGTTGAGGTCTTCTAGCATCTTTGTAACACTATCGCAGCGCCCACCGGGCAGCTATTCTCTGCACCATCTCTACTTTGTGCGAGCCATTGTTTTCAACTCAAATCCTTGCATCCCATATAGTACAGCAATACTTCAATTGTGGTCGCACTAAGCTGGTATACGCTTTTTCTTTTAGTATTGGCGACTTCACCCTTTTAAGGAAACCTATGGTGCGGTTTGCACTGGCGGTAATTTTGTTAGGTGCACACCAACGTACTTGGTACTTGCCACAGACACGATGTATCAGTGACTTATTACAGGTAACCCTGAGGACCTCCCATTTGTCTGGATTAAACTCCATCAGCCAATCTTGTTCCCAGACTTGTAAATTATTCAAATCAAACTGCAGCTGATCACAATGGTCTTCGCTGTGTATTGTTAGATACATAATTGTGTCATCTGCAAACAGGTTAACATTTGAGTGGACATAATTAGGTAAGTCGTTTATGTAAGTTAGGAACACAATAGGACCAATGACAGAGCCCTGGAAAGTATTCAGATTGGTCTCCATCAATCACAACGCGTTGTTGGCGCCCATCAAGAAAACACGCTATCCATTGCAGCGTATCATTTCTTATACCATAATAATCCAGCTTAGCCAGTAACTTTTTATGGCACACCTTACCGAAGGCCTTTGTTTGCAGAGCTGTGGTAAGTTCAAGCAATTGGGATTCACAAGATCTGCCATGTCTAAATCCATGTTGTAAATTATAGTTGTAAAGTATGTTGTACTGGTTGAAATGAGATACCAAGGAGCTTGTTATGATGTGTTACAGAACTTTGCTACAGATGCAGGTTAGAAAAATTGTGCGATAGTTTGTAGGACAGTCTTTGTCACCTTTCTTAAAAATTGGAGTACCTGTAATATTAGCAAATTTCCAATCATTGGGTACACTGTAATTGGTCAAGGACTTTTGGAAGATAAGTTGTATTTGGGCGATAACTGACGCAAGTTCTCTGAGCGTCCTGGGTCTAATCCCATCAGGCCCAGCAGCATTGTGTCGCTTGAGGTTTTGCAGTAGTTTAGAGACTCGCTCAATATTAATGAAGATGTTTTGCATATCCGGGTAAGGACTACAAGTATCACGTGGTAGATTGGAGTTAGCAGGCGCACGGCTAAATGTAGAGTAGAAGGTATTGTTCAATAAGGAAGCTTTGGCTACAGGATCAGTCACAGAGCGACCATGGCTTTTTAATGGAGGAATGCCGGTGGGATCTGATTTAGAATATTTGATAAGTGACCAGAAGGCAGCCCTTAACTTCTTCTGCACCAAGTGCTTTATATCCTTGAATCTAGGATCTTTCTTGGTATGTAATTTGTCCACTTAATGAGAAGTATAATCTCAGTGTTAACAAATGGTAGACTATTTCTGTACTTTGTTGTTTTAGTTGGGATGAATTTATCAATGCTCTTGTTTATCTCAAACTTGAAGGTGTTCCATTACTGGTTAATAGACAGATGTGGGTCCTCTATACACATATTTGTAAAAGACTCACTGAATTTGGCCATGTGGTTATGTAAGCCTTCCCAGTCTGCCCTATGTAAGCCTTGCCATACCAAGTAAGACAAGAGAGATAAGTAAAAAGTCGAAATGGAAAAAGAAATATATATGAAAGAAACAACTGTTTTTACTTGTTTACAATGCTGGTCAAGACAACTTAATCCTTTGGTTGGCACTCCATCCATATCATCATCATGTCCACACACTTTGCCATCGCCAGCAAATCCATCTTTACACTGAAAATAAGAAATAACAAAACATTACAAGTGTGAAGTTGATCGTCCTGGTTGTTGTAGTCTTGAGAAAGACTATTGCTTGTGACAGACGTTTCGACGGCCGCAGCGGCGGTCATCTTCAGAGTCAAGTAAAGCCTATTTTTATATCGTATATTTATAATGCGTATTTTTTAAATAGTAATTATAAAATCATATGATAAATAATAAATCGTCTTACTGTGCACGTGTAGCGTCCAGACCCTTGTGAGATACAAGAAGCGTTGCTATGACAATAATTTACAACTCCGATACAGACGTCACCCGGAGTACATCCAATATAACCATTTCCAACATAACCAGCGTTACAGGCACCACACCTGTAACTACCCTAAATGTAGTGGGAAGATATTCAATGAAAAATACTATTATCATCATTTGGATTATATAAGTTTCTTACATTTATGCGTTCATTAATGTAGAAATAGACAGTAATCATTTGTATAACTCACAATTGTGTTGATGCACTTGGCGTTTGTATCACACAAGTCACGATCCTCCGAGCACTCGTCAATGTCCTCACACGTCTGTCGTTTACTTCTGGCTTCTTCAAGACCAATTCCTGACGGGGCACTCCCACGATGTCCCGCGGGACACGCACCACAACGGTAACCTGGCGAGAGGTTCATGCATGTTGAACTACATGGCGAAGCTCGATCGCACTAAAGAGAAAAAATAGATTGATAGAAAGTCCTAACAAAGAGTTAACTAAAGTCGTGAGTTAATATAAGGAAGAAATACATGGCACACATCTCGAAAGTACGCCCTAGAGATGGAGAAAAACAAACGTCACACATCTTGAAAGAATGCCCTACAGATGGAGAAAACAAACGTCACAATAAAAATCGCTAACGCAACCGTCAACCTCATCAATATCCACACACTTGGTTCCATTCCCTTCATAACCATCCAGACAATCCCCGCACTTGGATCTTCCATAACCCAGATTACGACACAATACACCACGAAAGCAAGGTGAAGGAACAGCTAAACAGGGACCTAGAAAAGAAATATGTACTTGAGAAAAAATGTTGAAAGGGTAACTTTTACAAAAAACAAATAATATTTAAATCGAAGACCTTAAAATGTTATGTTTAGAAATGTTAATAATCTGACGCTATCTACTCTTGTGCTCGAGAAATAACGTTTTATGCGTTCAGAATAATATGCGTCCAGAAACATAACGTTATTTCTCGAGTATAAGAGCAGATACAGTAAAACTATTAAAATTTCTACACATATTTAAAGGCCTTTTATTTAAAAGTAATTTATTTTTTACTACAGTTCCACTTTATTAGACGTATATACACGTCTTAGACCTTGGAATTATTGAGTAATATATAAAGATCAAATACCTAAAAACTACCATGAGCCATAGATATAGAGACAAATATACCATAGATATAGAGACAAATATACCATAGATATAGAGACAAATATACCATAGATATAGAGACAAATATACAAATATACAAGCTTTTTTGGTGGCGAATATTTACGGCCGCCTTAAGGAAAGAAGCAACTAAACAAGCATATATTTGTGACCTTGGCACAGAGTATAGTCTCTCTATAGTATACCCAAAAGGTCGAAATGTGGAGAGAGGACTGGAACCAACCCCAAAACAATAAAGAAACTAACCCTAACCCCCCGCCTAACGAGTTTTTTAACCCTAACCCTTAGAAAACTCGTTAGGTGGGGGGTGCTTTGGTTAGGGTTAGGATCTTTGTGGTTTCGGGGTTGGTTACATTATCGAAATTAAGGCGAACTCTGTCCCAGTTCTATATCCACATTTCGACCTTTTTGTGTATACTAAAGACGACCCTTGGCACAGGCCACCAGATAATTGCACATACACTGTCACCAAGGCACAGGCGCGGATTTAGAAGTTAGTCGCATAAATTAGACACTTCATGAACAACCCTATTGGTTATGCTTTTCTTAAGAATAATTCAGAACAAAAACCTATCCAATAGGATTGTTATTCACAGGTATTTTGAATTGCAAATTCTAAATCTAATTTATGCGACTAACTTCTAAATCCGCGCCTGCCAAGGCAACCTTAAAAGTGCATGTTGCTCAATTGTGCAGCTTAGGTTTCACGTTTTTAGCATATATGCATTATTTGTTTTTGATTACTTACATTGATTTGGCGCGACACAAGATTTACAAATACCACAGTTTGGAAAAGATCCCTCTTCCGCCCACTCGCGTGCGTGACAAGCTTGACAGCTGTTCTTTCTATAAGTACTCGTGTATCCCTCGCGACAACACGCACAAGTTGTAGCGCGCGAGATGTTGTTGTAGCTGCCTGGTGGACATAATTTGCAAGGAAATCCTAAGAAGATATAGAGCGAAGAAATAATTTCATATATGAAAAAAGAAAGATGGAAGACAAGGAAGACAAGGAAGATAAATAAGGGGTGTAAATATATTTACCAGTTCCATTACTGTAGGTTCCTGGTAAACAATCTGTTTGTTTGCCATTGAAACATACAGTACCTGGTTCACATGGATTGCAATTGGCTGGACAAACCTAAAAACAGTGTTTAAGAGGGAGTAAAAAAAAAATTTTAATACAAATTTAAAATTAACAAACAATGATATATACTTACAGTTTCATTGCAAATCACCCAGGTATCTGGTGGACAAGGTGAAGCAGTGCCGTTCTTACACAACTAAACAAAAATATTTTAACTCTTATCACTCACTTATACAGAATTAAATTATTCTGTTCCAAAGTAATGGAGACTCCAAATATAGTAAACATTTTTATTTATTAGGCTACTTAAAGAGTGAGTGTCAACCGTCGTGCATTGCGCGTTTGTGTTTATCTTTCCGTACGATAACGAAGTGTTTCGAAGAGCTTCGTTGCCAACTTGCCGTGGTAAATATTCTGGAAATTCGCCAAGTCTTCTCAGAAAACCCTATAGAGGCTTTCTCATTCATCCACAATCCAAATACATGTACGTCCACTCAGAACCTGATTTTTTGTTTCAACCTCGCCACTTGGCTTTGCACGCTTCGATCAGTGAAAGCTGACATGATTCGAAACGAAAGTCAAGAAAACGTCGAGTTTTGTGAAAAATGTGTATGTCTTCTTTCAATTAAAAGACAAAATGAATAATTTATATCAAGAATTGACAAGATATTTACGGATGAGTTCACTAAGGGAATTTCGTCCTTCAAAAAATGGCCGACCGAGCGTACAATGCGTCACGGTTGACACTCACTCTTTAGGTATCTCGAAACAGATTTTAAGAAGCATTAAATGGCAGTTTGACCGAAGCACATAAAGGCTTGCACGCATAGATAAATATATCCACCTTCGGATCCCAGTACTTTAAGTAAATTATAGTTATTTGCTATGACAACAAACATGCAACAAATTCCATTCAAAATGGCCAGTAGGAAAAACCCCTTTTTCTGTTGAAATAGTGCCATTTATGTTTCTATCTCAGTACATGCAGAGACACAAAGCCATTTTCTATTCGTTTTATTATATAGCAAGTGTCTTACGACAGGGAAAATATAATACAAAATAAAAATGACGTCATTTGGATCTTTGAACTCTGATAGAAAATGAGACTAATCAGAACCTGCGTACAACATATCCTGGGTAAGCCAGTTTAAAAGAGAAAACATAATTTTCTACAAATAATTTCCCAATGCAACCAGGTGATAAATCAAACATAGTTTAACGCTACTCTGGCTTAAAAGGTTTTGAACGTAACTTTAAAAGTTACTGTCCATGACCCAACGTTTCGACACTCCAATGAAGATACTCCCTGATGACTCGGATAGTAACTTTTAAAGTTAAATCCAGAGTAGCGTCAATCTATGTCTGATCATTTTCAAATTTTGATAATAAAATTTTCGTATGAAAACAGATTGTAGTGATACAATCCGGTGGGTGAAATTTCAGCATGGGTCGCTGGGCAAAATGTTGAACTATACCGCCTCTTTATTGAACAAATTGGCGTTTTCAGCGGTGGTGTTAGAAATTCACACGTTCGCGCGAAATGGTGTGAGCAATTTACTTTGTGAACAATTAGTTCGTTCGTTCATTTCATTATTTGTTCGTTCTATTATTCCTTTGTCTGCCATCTCTTCTCTTTTTTCCGTCGTTCGTTCGTTCGTTCGTTCGTTCGTTCGTTCGTTCGTTCGTTCGTTCGTTCGTTCGTTCGTTCGTTCGTTCGTTCGTTCGTTCGTTCGTTCGTTCGTTCGTTCGTTCGTTCGTTCGTTCGTTCGTTCGTTCGTTCGTTCGTTCGTTCGTTCGTTCGTTCGTTCGTTCGACTTAGCACTCTATAAAAACTCTTACCCAGCCTATTGGACATTTCTCGCATTTACTTGCACTGGCAAACGAATATTCAGTAGGCGAGGAAGTACCACAAGGCATTTCAGTTCCATCTCCAACACAGTAATTCCCAGTGAGACATCGCCGACACATTGCTTTCTCTTTAGATAAAGAATAATAAAAATATATACATATATTTGACCATTAATAAAGAGTCTCTTCATCTAAAATTGTTCTATAGCCTCCTTTATACCAAAGCCGGTGATAAGCTCGCTACTTGAGGAAGTCCTGCGACAGGCTTCGCTCTATTTCATCGAAGATGGATGTCTTAATCCTGTAGAGATTTGAGAGTCGGGGAGATCTATAAATATGTATATGATGTTTGACTGTTCTGACCGTGTCTCAATAGTTCAGTGGTTAGAGCGCCGATGCGTTGGGGCAGCCAGATTTTTCAATATATTTGACAATTATATTTAACATATATTTAATCTTATTTTGACACGTTAGTTTTATGAATCTTAAATATTTAAGTACATCATGCATATGATAACATAACATTAATATTTTGATCTTAATATATTATATCTTAATATATTATAATATGCATATGATAACATATCATAAATAGATTGATCTTGAAAAGCACGAATTGAAAAACACGATGAAAGGACTAGTTTAGAGATGCAGCAAGTACGCTCGAACAGATGATGATAATAGCTAAGAAACTTGATTATGGTTCTCCTTTTTAGATTGTTGAAATGATAATTCAGTATTTTCTTTGTTCTAACATTATCTTTTTGGTTTATTTTTCTTAGTTATTATAAAACTAAAGTGGCACAAATATGTAAAATTTGTCATGAACGGAAAAAAGACTAAGAATATCCTTTTTGCCTTTCTATACCTTGAGGAGATTTATGGACAGAAGTTGCTTAATTTTCCAGTTATAATATATTATAACTGAGTTATAACTCAGTCAATTCCCTGTATAGTACAGTACTGCCTAGCAATGACCAAACAGAAACCGCGGTTAACCGAGGTTCAACCGCGGATTATCCTCGGTTCAACCACGGTTCAACCGTGTAACCTAACCACAACCTTAGCGAAACCGCACCGCAACCTCGGCGTAATCTAACCGCGTCCGAACCGCAACCGAACCGCATCCGCACTGTTAGGTTACTTCTAGGCAATACTGTAAATTCATAAAAAAGCGACGACATAACAGTCGTAATCATTATGGTTATAATAACTTACGGTATTTAGATATAGTAAGTCCTGGCGCTCGGAGGAAAAACTTCTCCGGTGGTATCGTTGATCATAAAAGACGCATGACCGGTACATGTGGCATTGATGGTAACATTTACTGCAACATAATCTCCGCGTCTGGGATTCCCGTTATCGACGGCATAAATCCTGTAGGTCCATGTTGTTTCAATAGTCTTATTTACCCACACAATCTTCGTGTAGTTTTTTGTATAGTAAAGAGTTCGGCTCACTAGGTTCCTACGCAGAAAAACAGTAAGATGAAATATTAATTAATTTTTCTAACTCGCTTACATTACGTTATATAAGAAAAACAAAAAAGAAGAAACAAAGTATCAGGAAATAAAGTATCAGAAAACAAAGTATCCAATTGTTATTGAAACTTGCTTATCGCACAGGCAATCTCTAGATGTTACCCGGATCGAGTTCGACTTTCTTTCGCAGACATCTAGAACAACGAACACACAAGATGGCAGAGCGCACAAGAACAAATGACAGTTTTGAGCCAATCCAGTTTGTTACGACGCTGTTTGCTAGGCAACGTTTTCAGCTATCAGTGATGATAGTACCGTCAAGAACTTTTCAGTTTCGCGGCTATTCCCTCCATATGGAGCGAAGATCAGAAGAGTAAAATAAAAGAGCCATGTTGCATATCATTGACTCTTATATTAATTAAATTATTTTTATCAACTGTTTTACTGCTCCGTTTGAAACTCGTGGATATACAAAGCATAGGAGCGAGTTGTTGGAGCTGTGAGGAGATTGTGTCACTCACTGTGGTGTTAGCTATCAAAGACCAATCAGTACCATATCGGTTCCTTCAGCGTTATGAATGATCAATTACCAGTAAACATTTTGTGCTCAGTTAAATCATAAATGAACTAGTCTACTGAAAGTAACAACCGACGAAATACTATCAAACACAACAGTGAACGAAGCAGAATGTTTCACTGAATTGGTGGGGCTCAACATCTTGGCAAGACACTTTTATATCAGTGAAAAATATTATCCTTGGACATTTTTATATGACTATATATTGCCGGCGTAGCGGCCCCTACGGGGAGTGGCACCGGCCATGTAACATCCTCTACATCTTATATACCTTTTTTATAGAATCTACCTGAGGAAGGACATTCGCTCGACTTCATATTCACCATTTCGGTAATAAACCTATCTTTTACTGTTTCAGTATTTTTTATTGTTATTTCAATTAGTTTTTTCATTGTAAGTGCTGGTAATATAATTTATAAACGGAATTCTCGCGTATGCGCGAGTAAATTGAATTATTTTCCATTTTTTAGTATTTACAACTTTCATTAATTATTTACAAAGATAACATCATGCAAACAGATATAATCCCACTAACCGTTCAGAAATTCGTTCAGGGTAATACGAAATTTTAGAATTTTGTTCACTATCCAGATCGGTAGCCTTCATCGTAAAAAACGCATTTTTTACCAAAACAGGGATTGGGGAGAAGCTGTAGGAGATCTTGGGGAGAATGGGACAGTTATCATTCACATCCAAAACAAATATCTGAAACAAACAGGATTAAATGTTTCGTTACATAGTTTAGTATCATATTTATCGCTCTTTTAGGTGAACGGAATACCCCCAACAGGCTAGAAGCCCAATTGATAGGGTTTAAGGTCGTTATCCAAGAAGACCCGAAAGTCTTACCATTTGCTGATATTATTGCAAAGGCAGTACTTTCTCCTCAATTATTTTTAAGACCCTGAGAGTGGAGGTCCCCCAGCTCAAAGACATGTATGGTAACCAATAGACTAGCCTCCTCCGCAGGCAACTCTGTGGCTTCTTTTTCCCGAGTCAAATAGCTTCCAACGCTGCTTTGGCCGAGCCAGAGAAATTAGCAAGAGCATGGGGAGAGGGAAATTAAATGCGCCAGGCGAGGGGATTCGTTGATCAATCCCTTCACAATCCCTATACTTCCCTGCAATCCCAGCGAAAACATTGCTCAAACAGACTTGGAAGCGATTTGACTCGGAAAAAAGAAGCCACTGGACAACAACATTTTCTTATTCAATATTCTTCATGTAACAAATTCTCTCTCAAATTACGAGATCTCCTATATGTATAGGTAATCACATGATAGCGAGTGCAATTAAGGATTTACACCATGAGTGATATTTGAAAATTGTGCCAAAATTGCACGTGCAATTTGGCACAATTTTCAAATATCACGAGTAGTGTAAATCCTTAATTGCACGAGAAAAATCATATGATTACTCATTTATTATATGTATGACAAAATTACGACACGTACGCTTCATCTTCTTCCTTAAGAACGTCTTGTTTCATTAATTTTGTTTCATCAACAAAGATTTTCACTTTTGGTGTTCTTTATACTCATTTCAAAATATTTACATGGAATTTTTAATTCATAGTGTAACACAAGTCGTTGAAAAAGTGAAAACCTTCCTATGCTATTGGCCACCATTTTGAATTTTATTGTCAAACTTATTCCCAGTGTCTTCTCTCTTTTGATTCTGATTTTGATTCTGATTTGGATTCTAATTGGCTGAGAGGAGTGCAATAAAATCATTTATTGCACTCGAGTGCAATAAATTATTTTATTGCACTCCTCTCAGCCAATCAGAATCCATCATGTATATAATAAATCATATATATCACCATAGGCTTATCAATAAATATCTCTTTCATGTAGTCAGAAGCTTGGAGAATATATACACAATGTGAAAATAATGTTAGTCTCTCAACGAGGAATCAAAATGAATGCTATTCACAGTTTACCATAATTCTCGTCCACGAGTTATTCTCGACAATAATAGCTTATCTGTAGAAATAATCCCTCACCCAAACAGATCACCTACCTTAATAGTGATGTTCCCACGTCGAAGACTGTTCGTATCAATGAGTTCGATTAGGAGATCATACATCACGGTCGCCTCATAATCCAAAGGATTTTTCAGCGTCACAAAAGCAGCATACGTGTTCCCAGAAGGTAATGTGAATGTTTCAACAGCATGTGGCACAACAGGAATGGGTTGAGTAACGTTACTAACATTTTCACACAAAATTACAGATTGATTTCCAACAGTTACTGTAGTCTCATTCGGAAGGACAGGGGGCGAAGGTTTGCTATAGGTGGAAGGCTGAATGGTAAACCTGCGCTGACTATTACCACTCAATATCGTAGCTCTGTAAGGTCCTTTGGTAAACTCATCACCAATTATAAACTCCTGAATAATAGCGCCAATGTGCAATGACTCAGGTACTTTCGCCAAATAGTCGACAGGTTTCGTCAGTTGGTCGGGCAGAACAAACAAAACTCCACTGGTTTGAAACAGGAATACGGACTGACAAAGAAAGCGCTCAGCCAGGAAGACATCCAGGCGATATGGAAGACCAATCTTGAAGGAGAAAAAGGGCGGAAGGCTGTGGATTATTCACATTGCCAGCTAGCTCTAGGGACGAACCATACCGGACAAGTAGAGAAAACTCTATATGGCCCGGCTCATGGGATACGAACCCGCGCGACCTACGGTTTGCTAGTCCGACGCTCTACCGACTGAGCGTATACAGGTTAAGTTGGGAGCAGGTGGTCGAATGATGGTACTTGGGCTATTTGATATTTCGAAACAGATACTAGTTTCATCAATATCTTGACAAATAGTCTTCATACATACAGATTTTAATGCTATGCGGATTATGAACTCGGGTGGTGAATAATAATGATGTAAATGGCTACTCCGAGTTTTCTCTACTTGTCCGGTATGGTTCGTCACTCGGAGTAGCCATTTACATCATTATTATTCACCACCCGAGTTCATAATCCTCATTAGCATTAGCTCCAGGACGTTTCAAATATTATCTGAGGATTTGAGCTTCGCGGTAGTAAAAACGTACCAGTAGTCTAATGAAATTCTGCAATCTGTTTAGTTTATTTTATTTATTTATAGCACTCTTTTAGATGAACGGAATATCCCAACAAGTTAGAACACAATTGATAGGGGGTTCTGAGGTCATTATCAAGAAGACCCGAAAGTCTTACCATTTGCTGGTATTATTGCAAAGGCAGCACTTTCTCCTCAATTATTTTTAAGACCCTGAGTGGAGGTCCGACCCAGGATATGAACCTGTGTCTCCTAGCTCATAGACATATGTGGTAACCTTGGCTACATTACTCGATTACTAATTCGCAATAATTAGAAAATTAAACTAATTATGGTAATTTAAGTTCGAAAAGCATTGAGGTAAAATATACAGCGGCCATCATTTACATAGCCGTCAATTATTCATGTTAACTTTTAAAAGAATAACCGTTAAATCTTAAGATTTCCTACTCGGCGTATTTTAGCCAATATTTCAAAACTAATTGTATAGCAATCTGATGACGTGATAATATGTTTAGACCTACAGTATAGTATTAAAAACCAAACATAATAGCAGATAACATTCACAATTAAAGGATTTGATACGATTTCTATGAGATAATTTCTCGTACATTTTGTTGACCTCAAGTTCATTCCAATGAATATGATTTAGTAGGTTCTTGATGTAGGTTTTTCCCATTTTCATTTTAATTCTAAATATTAGACCGAAAAAAGGTAAATAAGACATATGGTGCAACGCCAAACATAATTAAATAAGCAGTAGAATTATATGAGGGGTGATACAAGGTGGGAATCTCCCCGAAGATAAACAGTATATACATATATTTACATATATATACATATATGTACATATATATATATATATATATATATATATATATATATATATATATATATATATATATATATATATATATATATATATATATATATATATATATATATATATATATATATATATATATATACATATCTCCTCGAAATTAATATCATGTAGAAATGTATAAGGTCACCACTAATGAATGACAACACCGGTACTATAAATATAAGTCCTTTTGTTGACTATTCTCGCTCCTGATGAAGACAATCAAAAAACATTTTCCAGTCAGGAAATCTATTACTTTTTGGGAGTATCTACCTTCGATTAATCCTTATTATATCTCTTTCTGTATGTAACTGTTTAGTATCGGCGAGATATCGACATTACGTTGGTGCAGACCCCACATAATTTCTTTACTTTTTTTATTGGGGAGATACCAACTTGATGTGGTGACCCCATAATTATTTCTACTGCTTAATTTTCGGGAAGTTACCCACATTGAGTGGTGTCAAACCCTATATATTTCTACATAATAATGGTCCCCTCTGCTTATTTTGTTTTACATTTCTGGGAGATATCCACAATTGTTGTAGTGACCCTATTTTAAATAGGTAACTTGATTTGAATTTATCTCTAACCGAGTAGCGTTACACCATGTCTTATTCTTTAGCAAACCAGAACTGTTTACTAAGTTTGTTCGCCCATAGTCCCAGTAACAAGGATCATTAGTAGTGTATCTCTCAACCCAGGGTGCAGTTCATTTTCTAGCTTTTAGTCCCTCACTATACTAACAAAAAATTGTCCGTTAGTGTTTTACAACATAGCCGTAGAATAAAGAAGAGCCCAGCTTAAATTCTTCAAATGCAAAACCATGACAATAAAAAAATTCGAATATATTTACTAACGTTTCGTTGCACCCACCCAGCAACATCTTCACAGTGATTTATATCTGATAAAATACGTGCTGCGAGTTTATTAAACGGCTTGAAAAACGACCCATTTGATAAGTTCATTGGCGTAGTAATTTTGAAAATCGATGTTGTCTAAGCCGAGAAAATCAAAGCTAAAGTTTATGTAAATTAGAATGAAATTTTATCACATATAAAACCTATGACACGGTACTGATTTCCTTTGTGTTTTCCTCATGAATTATTAATGAGTTTTTTAAGTTATTACAATGAATATATTATAGAAATATAGACTCATGTGAGCGAAAATGGTAAAACTTACAATGAGGTCCAAATGAACTTTCTGGCCACTTGCTTTAGTATTTTGACATTTTTCACCGACAAGATTTCCAATTTTCCATTGAATATTCCCCCCACCTAAAATAACAATGATACAAAAGCGAAGAAAAATTACAGGTTGGTTGAGTAAACTAATAAAAGTCTGAGTGTTATTGTTAATACAAAAGACGTAGAAAACAACACATTATATATTGAACAACTTTATATTGAAGTGTCAGCCTTCCAGCCGACTACACGCACTCTACAAATCCGAATATTTATTAACAATAGCAATATTTATAATCGAATGATAAATTTCAATTATATTTTATTATTTTTAATCCTATGATGAATGAATCAGTAACTTAGTAGATCCTACTTAACCACCATCCGCATTTTCCTATATAGGTGCCATCAGAGTGGTAGTGTATAGGGTGAGGAGACTTGGGAAACAACAAAATGAGGTACCAACCTCCGTTGAGTGATATACAGTATATACATATAAATGAAGTCTGAATGGTAATTTAGCGTAGTGTTGGGAGACCTGGAAAACAACAAAAGCTGAGGTAACCAAACTCCGAGGAGTGATCTATATAGATGACGTCCGAGTGGTAATTTTAGTGCAGTGAAAGGAGACTTGGAACCTCCGAGAAATGTCCTCTGTAGATGAAGTATGACTTGGTAGTTTTCTGTAGTGTTAGAGTAACCAACCTACGAGGAGTGCCCTATCAGATAGATGAAGTCTGAATGGTAGTGCTGTGTAGTGAGATAACAAATCTCATATGGTAGTGTGGTGTAGGAAAATGAAGCCAAGCTGCTAAAGTTGCAGAAAACAATGTCTGAGGAGTATCACACGTCTTTACCTGAAGTTGAGGGTGTTACTGTAGTGTGAGAAAACGTAGGGTTCAGGATTCATTTGTGACCATTCCTATTCTGGAATATGTATTAAGTTGTTGAAATTATTCTACATTTGGGAACAGAATTCTTTCAAGAATTCAGAAATTTCGAAGAATTCAGGAATAAGTGTAGTTCCAAAACAAACGTTCATTCATGTAATTCCAATTGTTCTCGCATATATCCTGGATCCTTCATGAAGGCACCGTCAGGCAACAACACCAATTCAGGTAAGTTATAGTCATAGAAAGCGTTCTATTTTATTAATTTTAAGTGTTACTGTACTGAATATTATGGTGTAATGATTATGATATACTGAATATTATGTTATACTCAGTTTACAAATCTCTTAGAAGAGTTTTTGTTTATTATGTATGACTGATGTATTTTAGACTACAGTATGTACATGAATGCAGTGCATTGTCTGTCAAGTTACTATCATGTAACCATTAGTAATACTTTGAATAACTCCTGGTGAAATACCTTTCGCCTGAGCATCATGGAGTTCTACAACGGCACAGGGAGTAGTGCTGTTTGAAGGATCATGAAATATTTGAATAAGCAGTTGTTTGTTGACGAACACATAAAGCTCTTCTCCGCCGCTAAATGTTAACACCTCTTGTCCAGTGTAATTGAACGTGTTTCTCGCTGCTGCTGTGAATCTAAAATAAACATAATTCGAGTATGGCGAACTACCACGCAGTTTTTGTCGTCTCAGCAGACGGTAAACCCTTGGAAGAATTTATCTTTGGCTTGCGTTTCGCGACAATTCCTGGATACATTTTATTAAAATTAAAACCTGAAAATTTTATCAACTTGTTTTGGTGTACACTAAAACAATTATTCACCTCAGTGTCGGTGAATAATGGTGAATATTTATCTCGGTAAATATCCACCACTATTCACCTCCACTCCGGTGAGTAATTGATCATGTTCATCCTCATAAAATATGTAATGTTCCCCTGTGATCAATTTTTTGGTATCCCGAAATTTTACATAGGTATTTGTAAAGAACATGGTGTTTTTACTTAATTTGTCAAATTTCAAGCAATTGCGAGCATGGGAAGTCGCCTTTTCGGACTGTTTTTATTAGAGATCATACGGCCGCCATTATACTCGAACATGTTCCGGACGCTTAGGTTGCGATTATAGGAAGTGTCGTCAAAGACTAAACACGTGGCTAGTTGTGTATGAATATAAACCTACTTGGGAAAACTTTCTATTGTAACTTGTCGTAAATTTCCATAAAGCATTGTCACGTGTTGAGTCTTTGTCATACTCTGCTGTGGAATGGCGGGCTCGTCTGGAACAAGTTTTGAGCAATGGAGGACAAAATTTTGGCGATTTTGAAGGTTAGATTTCTTGTGATAGAATGTTTGTTGTTCATTTTTTTGGCAAATGTGAACATTTATTAACCTAAAATGATATTCGGTAACAAAAAATGCCAGGAAACGTAATGTGATATTTCGTCGAATCGTCGCAGAGGCACTTTAATAAAAAAATAGCAATACTATGTAGCATATCGTTCACAGAAATGTTCACTACACTGTATATACTATATATCTCATGACATGGTAAATAATAATTTATTGGTTTGAAAATGATTTTGAAATAAAATCGAAATATTATCACACATACTTTTCGTCTTGGTCAGGTGAGTCCGCCTAGCGTATGCAAAGCCTGGTACGAGGTTGCGTTTGACGTTGTTCTAACTTGAATATCAAGTTTCGGCTCTCACTTCGTGTACCGGACACAGAATATTACATCATTGAAATATTTAGTTTAAAAGTAGGGTTAGTATTCCTTTATTTCAGGGTTACAACTAGAGTTTTTATTTGGGTTATGGGTAGGGTTTTTGTTCTTGTAAAGCTTCTGAATCTTGAGAAAATAACATTGATATGTCTACGACGTAGTCTGTGTCCATTGTGTGTCCGGTACACGAAGGAGATGCCCAAGTTTCATGACGCTTTCCTATTTATGTTTTATTCTATATTGTAAAATAACCGGAAGTAAATGAGCGAGTACACGCTGTCTGATTGGTTACTGAGCTCACAAACCGTGCATTAGAACTCAATAAAGCATAAGCTGACGTGATTCCTCGCGTAGAGATTTTGTCGTTTTTGACAGATTTTAAGTAGTTTAAATCACAAAAGAAAGTCAAAGAATAGGTGGATAGAAGGCTAATCAAGGTACTAACACAACAGAATGTTTTAACTGCAACGTTGAGTGCATTTTCATCGCTAAAATCGCCAACGTGTTTTCATCATAGGCTTCCTATAGCAACGCACGTAGCAACGTCATTTATAACAGGTAAATCTACATTTTCATGGCTTTATTGTTAATTTAATGGCCGTTCTTTTATAAAAGAAATAAAAAACTTTGTCGCGCGTGATTATCGAGTTATAATGGCACTCTCGAGAAGCTTGTAAAACACTCGGCTATCGCCTCGTGTTTTACACGCATCTCTCGTGCCATTATAACTCGATAATCACGCGCAACACGTTTTTTATTTCTTAAATAACGTTCATAATACTTGTAAATGTTGCATCTGTATAGTCTGTATAGCAGCTCAAATTTGATTTTGTATCTTTAGAGAGCAGCAAGAGGGGCTAAACATATTTAAAATCTAATTCCAGAATACATCTTACCCAAAATTCCTCAGTGCATTGCTTGTACAATCGCGCTGTCCCTGGGCGCCAAACCCTCGTCCATCAACAGGGAAGAATTCCGAAGAAAAGAATCGATGTATACGATTGCTGTGTTGATCAATCTCGTGGGTAATCGAGAGTTCGAGTGTTTCATGGTAATGCAGATTCCTTGTGGACTCCTTTCGAAACCAGTGAGAGAACTCTGGATTATTAGGATGAGATAACCAGCTGCCATAAGGGCTTCCAATATATCTTACTTTACCATTGATTTCTTTGTATTTCACACTAACAAATTCCGGCTCTGAGGCCCTAGATGTTGCAAAGAAATTAAATGGGTTTTTCATTCATTTTTTACTCCATCTCAAACTTGATTGATTAATATAGCCTACATATCTGTAAAAGTACGGATATTGAAAGACTAAAAAAAAGAAGACTGTCAAAATAGCACGAGAGCTATTTGAGGTCATTGGAAAACTCACAAGTGTATGTTTTTCCAAATTGCACAAGAAACCAAGATATTACTTATAATTAATAATATACAGGAAAATGTTCAAGACTAATGGACATACAACGTACGGGTTTATAGTGCTTCGTCCACTCCTCGAAGCTTTGATGGCCATTAAAAACGCTTCGCTTCTTTCACCATTATTTGGAAAGCATTAAGAAGGACACATCGCCCTAAGATACGTAAGTACTCTTGCTTAAGTATTTTTCGACATATTTTTTCTATCTTATTTCTCTTTTTCATATTATATCCAGTTCTTTTGAGATCTTAGCTGCTTCCATATTTATTGTTATTAATAATAATTTAGTCTAGTGAGCAGACATTTTACTGGTAATACTACCGATACTACCGCTTCTACTATCACTACAACTATCACCACTACCAGTGTCACCACCATTACCGCTACTGCTACTACCACTACCACCACCACTGTCACTACTACTGCTACTACTACCACTACAATTACAACCACTACAACTACAACCACTACCACTGATACTACTACCACGACCACTATACTACCACTACCACTGTTACTACTGCCGTCTACTGCCGCTACCACTGCACCACTACCACTGACTGCCACTACCAACTACCACTACCACTATACTACCACTGCTACCACTGCTACTGCTACCACTACCACTGCACCACTACCACTGACTGCCACTACCAACTACCACTATACTGCCACTGCTACTACTGCCGCTACCACTATACTACCACTGCTACTGCTACCACAACCACTGCTACTACTGCCGCTACCACTGCTACTACTGGTACTGTTGAAGTACTTTCTCGTGGAACGTGATGTGTTTTTCGAGTCTTATTATTCTTTTTGATGACCAGCAACCTTTTTGGGTCATCACCTACCTATACTATCAAGTTTTGTGATTGGTTGATTAAAACAATAAAACAATAGAATCAACCACAAAGAAACCAATGTCCTAACCTAACCACTTTTGTTCCATATAGCCAATCGCAAAACCTGTTCATTTTAGGTATGTATTTACTGACCTTTTTGACTGTTTACGTGCGAAGAAACATATTTATGTTAAGATATTTTGTTCGATATAATAAAACACCTATTGGATTCATCTTCGCCCAATATTACAAAATATTTAAGTCTCGATTTGTAATATTAGTCTCGACCTTTGGTCTCGCCCAATATTGAATTCTCGACTTAAATATTTTGTAATATTGGGCTCAGAGGAATACAATAAGTAATAATGTAGGATAATGCATCTGCAGGTTCTGGTTATTTATGTTCATCTTATCTTAATATTTATGTAAATATTCTAGAAAATAACAAAGCCGAGCTAACTAACCTGAAATCATAGTAGGTGATATCCAAATAGTAATTCGAAGAATTAGTTGTGGTGTTAATATGAGCTAAAATAAAATAAAATGGAATTAATAAAAATGGCATAAAACACAAAATAATTACCGTAGACATAGAATGAGATAAGACGTGGCTGTAAAATTCTTAAGTATAAAATCTTATTTACATTTCTAGCACAAATATCCAAAAATATTTCAGTTTTGCTTTGTATCAATTTTCTTCTATGTTTTTGTACGCAGAAAACTACCGAATTCAAAATTGACAGTGTGGAATCAGAGGAAAGCCTGTGATAACCAACATTATTTTTATACATAATATATCATAATCAATATTATTATACAATACTATACAATCTCGATTGTGGTTGGCTAAAAAACCTACAGACAATTATTGATGTCTTGCCAGACGTAATTATCTTTACGTGGCTTACTTCCTAAACTCCCTAAAGGCTTCTACATTGATAATTGTATAATAAAACAATTATTGGATTTGGCTTATGCATGGTATCAAGAATTGTCCAGACTTCTCTCAATTCTATCCGCCTCAGCCTTCGGCAGATAACATTGACCTCGCTCTGGATACTTCTTGATATAATGCTCAGCCTCATCCAATAATTGTTTATTGTCATCATAATCATCATCATTATCATCATCATTGTCGTCGTCGTCGTCGTCATCATCATCATCATCGGAACTACCACGATCATAGGCATAATTATTAACATCATCACTGTCAACAAGACACTAGCCTGCATGGCAGGCGTTACGTTTGGGGGAGCGGGCCGCCGCGCCCCCAATTCCGCCCGCCGCAGGCTAACAAGACATTCACCGTATCTATGCGTAGGAAGCCAGGCAATATTGACATTCTGATTTCCACATGCCCACCACACTATTACTAAATATATATTATTAGACCTAACCCGGACAATATTGCGAAAATGGAACATCAAGGCCTGCTGGTATGAAATCGAACCCGCGACTCTTCTTCTCTAAGAACTCATGTAATGCAATATAGTAGATCTATACTGAAACTAATCCCAATCTAACCCTGATTCGAACTACACTGTATGTCCCATAAGATAAAGTATGAAAAGGAGAAATACGTAAGTACTCTTACTTATAAATATTTTTCGACAAATTGAAGTTCTCTTATTTCTCCTTTTCATATTATATCCAGTTCTTTTGAGAACTTACAGCTTTCATATTTATTGCCATAAATACCTACGATTTGAGCTACGAAAGCCATTGCTGTAAGCTAAGCTAAGCTAAGCCAAACCACGAGTTCGGCATACATAGTGGTGGTCAATATATAGGGGTATATTAAAGTCAATAGATGCCTCTCCTCTAAGTATAGGTTATTTTGAGACCACGAGGGGATATGTGATTTATTCACCGAGAACGTAGCCCGAGGCAAATAAACACGTATCTGAGTGGGCGAGGTTGACAGGACTCACAATAGAAACTATTTATTTTTTTGTGTTTTATTTCCAACGACAAAAACAAGATAAGGAGTGGTGCGGGGGGTATACACGTATCGCTATTCCCACAAAACGCAAGATTTTACCGCACCTTCGCGCGCGAATGCGCGTGATTCTCGCGGAATGTTTGGTGGGGATAATACTCCTATAAAAAATCCCGCGCGAACCATGCGAGAAAGTGCGGTAAAATCTTGCGTTTTGCAGGAATCGCGATACGTGTATTAGTGGGGAATATTAGAAGGAATATTAGAGGGTAATATTACTCTATTGTTTTGCCATTGTTATCAGTCATTGTTTTCAGCCCGCACCAGATTTTCAGACAGTTAATGTACAGGGGCTATTGAATATATTCCATGAAAAGAGCAAAGGAAACCGAGCCATTTGAAAAATAAGTAATTAATATGTACTCATAAATACACATATTAATATGCGCATAATATCTGCATGATATCGTACCTTTTCCTTCAATAGTAGTTTGAAATACTGAATGACTATTCACACTTGTTCTTGTTATTATTTGTTTGCTACCATTTACCCAACTACCATTTACTGAATCCTCTACTATTTGTACAAAGCACGAGTAATCGCTTCCCGCCAAAATACCGTCTTTTTTCTCAAAAACAATCCACGTGCGATTCGTTCGTCCTTGAACTGTCTGATTGGCTGGACCATGACACGTGACCACATACGAAATGTTAACGGTAGTGGTATTATCGTAAACTATTACATTTGAACCATTTGTAACATTTGAACCATTTGTAACATTTGTTCCATTAATAACTTCGACCGGAAATAGGTAAGTAGTTTTTCTCCAGTCTAATCGAATCTGAAAATCGTTTGGTGCTGCAGCGGTTAGGTTGACCGGAGCTATAAAACAAACAGGACGCATAATAATACGAAAGTGTACTTAAATCACAATTTCATCTTTTTTAGCTTTTCAACAAGTTTAGGTTTAATGAAATAACATCAAACGTTTGCGGTTATACACCATGTTTATTTAAAGATAAAATTGGCTTGAGCTTTCGTGCTGTAAACTCAGGACTTTGTCAGAGCGTAACTAAACGTGAACTGATAAAAACAACAATATGTATATGTATAACAACAATATGTATATATTGTTGTTTTTATCAGTTCACGTTTACTCACGCTCTGACGAAGTCCTGAGTTTACGGGACGAAAGCTGAGCCAATCTTTCAATAAACATGGTGTATAACCGCAAACGTTTGATTTTATTTCATTAAAACATTGCCATGCCAAGCTTCAAAACTTTGATAAGTTTAGTTTTCTTTTCGTCGCTAGGGGGTGGGGGAGGGTGTGCATGGGGCCCCCAAAAAATTATTGTGCCAAATGAGTTTTGGGATAACAAATGAGTTTTGGAACATTCAAAATTATGACATATAGTATTCCAACCCGATCAGTCTCCACTCTTCGTTTCTTACTATAAGCTTGTCAGGGTCTAAGGGCTGTTCATGATATTAAACATGGCCGACGCAAGCTGTTGTTCATTTTGTTGTTCTTCCAGTATAGTTGGCCTGGTAATATCTTCCTACGTTTATTTACATCCGGGCCTTGGCCCCCCCCCCCAATTTTTCTCTAACAAGTGGTGTGCCTACCCCCCCCCCCCCCCCCCCCCCCCCCCCCAATTAGAAATGTCTGGCGACGCCACTGCTGGTAAAGGAGATATTTTGTGGGTAAAGTATTAGTGGAGAACGAGAGGTATATCATCATTATTATTATTAAAGAACATTTACACAGGTTAAATAACGCTATCAATGCGTGGTATACCTACAATTAATATTAAAATATAATGAAAAATGTTTAAATGTTAAAAATCGCCTACTATAGGAACAAAATATACATACCATAGTAAAATTAAAACTAATCAGACATAAAATGTTTTTAGTGCTTTTTAACAACATAAAACTGTAAATTATTCTAATATCACGAGGTAATTTATTGAATTTAATTGCTCTATTGAAATAAAAAGCTATTTTAGGGATCTTGACACTGATACGATGTTTCTTGTGCCTTTTTCGTTCTGTAATCGATCAAAGTAATCGATAAAATTATTGCAAACATTCGTGTCAAGTATAAGTAATTGTCTCCATCAACCAATTATTTTGTGTCTACTATCAGAAAAGAAATAATATAATTTTAAAAATTTCTACACAACGTACCACAGGTGAAGTCTCTGCGTGAAGCCTGTTTATAATTTCCTGGAAACGTGACATCACGAACTCTGGCAGGGGTCTGACATGTGACTGTCGATGTAAGAGATTTGATAACATCTACAATTGATTTGAAAACATTACAGCCACAGGCAAGCGGGTTATTAGCAAGCCTCCTAATAAAGAAGAAAAACGTTTATTAATTAATTATACTGAGAAATTAACACTGAGCATATACCTGGGAGGTGAATAGCAAACTCGAAAACGTTTTTTTATTGTTGTGACAAAAAATGAGCAAAAACTCGATTTAAACTTTAATATATCGCGTGCACGAGAACGCGCGAGAAACGTCACACGACAACATGATGTGATAAAGTGATAGAAAACGTAACGAGGTCGTTTGTCCGATGAAAGGCAAGGAAAATGTTCGATCGCTGCAAGTACATCTTCGCAAGTCTTAAAGCTCGTGCTGAATACTGTCACTGCCATGGCTGCTTGAAAGTTTGATATTGAAGTTGAAATTGCAGTTATGAAATGTACCACCAGAAACGAAGCCATGAACGAGATTTTGGCTATTGGAATCCTCAAGACATTTATAGCTGTGGCAGCATTTGATGTGGTCGGGGGTTTAAAAGACCAGCAGTCATGAAAAACCATGCCGTTTGCTGCAATTTGACAGGATTGAGAGTGTCAACTTCAACTAGCTCGCCTTCTTCGTGCAGCTTCGCAACGACTTCTTTAGTCAATGATTGTTTGTGGACAGTTCGTGCAATTTCGCCTTTTTATAAAGGGTTTTCAGAAAATTGCTCAGACTTTTATTTGCTTCTGAAAACTGGGCATATCCAACCATCGAAAAAGGTTTGCTAAATGGTGGATTTCTCAAATGGCGATCCATGAACGTATTTGAAGGCATTTGTATAATTCCTGAGGAGACACTCATTTCTTCCAAAGAAATTCTAAATTGTTGTTGCTGTTGAAACCATTCTGTAAAACATTATTCGTTCGTAAATAAATATTTTACTTTTCAGAAATTAATTTTACGTAAGCTTGGCCCGCTCGATATTTGTAAACAAAACAGTAAGTTCGAGCACATTTTTGTGCCATTATATAGCTGAAAAAAGTAAAAAAAACAACTTTGTTTCTTTTTTGGTATTGTCCGGCACAGCACCCTCCTTTATTAAAAAAATTTCTTCCGTAACTGAAACAAAACGGGAAGCCATTTTGTTTTGCTCGAAGGTGAATAGTGCAAAATATTCCGAGATAGAGGAGCTAATCAAATTGCGTGAAAAGCACTATTCACCTCCCAGGTATATGCTAAAAATAGTTATTCTGCTTACCAACTTAATTAACTCATCTGTACTATTTAGGCTGCGTTTACAATACTGAGAAAAAGTAATCGGATTCGTATTGTTTTTTATTCCCATGAGGATGCAAAACAATGTGAATCCGGTTACATTTACTCCAGTGTAAACACAGCCTTAAAGAGTGTGTATGTCAACCGTCGTGCATTGCGCGTTTGTATTTATCTTTCCGTACGATAACGAAGTGTTTTGAAGTGCCTCGTTGCCAACTTCACGTGGTACAGTGTAAATACTCCGGAAATGCGCCACGTCTTCTCAGGAAATCATATAGAGACTATAGAGGCTTTCTTTTTCATCCACAATGCAAATACGATTGTTTGAACCTCGTCATATGGTCTTCCACACTTCGTGTCAGTCAAGGCTGACATAATTCAAAACGAAAGTCAAGAAAATGTCGAGTTTTGTGAAAAATAATTACTTTCTAAGGAATGTCTTCTTTCAATTAAAAGACAAAATGAATAATTTATATTAAGGATTGACGAGATATTTACGGATGAGTTTACTAAGGGAATTTCGAACTTCAAAAAATGGCCGACCGAGCGTGCAATGCGTTACGGTTGACACTCAGTCTTTAATTATTAATAATAATCTATAACCTATATCTATCCGTCCATCCCTCTATCTCTGTCTATCTGTATCAAATTTCCCCAGTGTTTGGAATGATCATAAATTAATGGAGTTTCTAACTTACAGGTCAGTTAACTTGGGTAAATTACTAAACGCCATTATTCCCATCATCTCTAGTTGGTTTTCTTCTAGATTTCTAAACAAAAATAGAAAGAAAGTTTTTAATATAACTTCTCGGGAATTCCCTCCGCTCGTTCATCCAGTCTCTATCTAAAGTTGAGTGCCATGACTCCAATTATGCACTCTCTGTTCAAGTATCGTACCATATTTTGGATGTTATATCATGCTCGCTTGATGGCCGATTCATTGTACATGCAGGTACAGTACGTCTTCCTGACCCTGAGTTATATTATTTGCGCTCGAGTCGAGTCTCATGACCGCTTACTTTCTCCAAAATAATGTAAAATAACAATCCTAACACTTGACCTTCTACACAATACCTGTTACTAAAGTAACTTTAAACCCTGTATAGGGTCTCTCTTGTCAGTAAAGTCTACACGTACATGTATAAACTGCACCATAAAAAATAAGCTTATAACTGTTCACCACAAATACCCTATTATTATTAAATCGATCTTTATTCAGGATGCCAACTTCACTAAAAGTGTTTTTCAGAAAGGTCCTGCTAAGATATAAACTACTAAAATAAATTATAAATACAGGTATAAAAAACTAAGACTAAAAACTAATACAAGGATAATAGGTAAATATAATAATGTATCAGCCTATTTACATTTAAGTAAAAAACGTTTAAAAGTTCTGAAATCTTTCGCTTTCCTAATCTCATTATTCAGTTCATTCCAGTCATTGTTAGCAAAGTTAATACTTGTCCAATGGCCCCAACTATGTTTCGCTACAGACTTTCTAATGTTGGGCTTAGATCTGGTGTTATACTTATGAATATCTTGGCTATATGTTATTTCAAAATCATGTGAAAATATGTTATTGCGACATTTATAAATAAAAATAGAACGGTTTGAACTGCTCCTATCCTTAAGGTTTTTCCATGATAACTTTACTAAGGCAGCACTGGCAGATGACCTATAATCTCAGTCTAAAATAATTCGTGCTGCTTTGTTATGTAATATTTGTAAATCTGACATAAGGGTTGAATTCCCTCTATCCCTCCAAATGATATCAGCATAATCGAAGAAAGGTAAAATATAGGAATTAAAAAATAATAATCTACTACGAATAGGTAAATAATTCTTGATACGCCTTAGTAGTCCCAGTTTCTTATTGATTTTAGATTTAATATAATCAATATGTTCATGCCACGTCAAGTCATTATTTATCATCACACCAAGGTACTTGTACGTCTGGACTTCTTCAAGAGGTACATTTACAATAGATACAGTCAGGGATGAGGATAGTCTTGCCAAACGTTTACTACCGCCAATAAGCATAAATTTGGACTTTTTGATGTTGATTGTGAGATGGTTCACTTTAAGCCAATTACAGACTCTAGTGATTTACTCGATATTTACTTAACGAGCTCTTGTGGTTGTTAATGCGAGACCGAAAAGACGTAATTGTGTTATCCACATACTGTTTTTCGCACTTATTACAAGTAATACAATAAATCACCCCTTGCGAATCACAATAAGAAAGGTAATTTATATTGAGTAAATACTTCTACACATAGAGCTATAAAAACCTAGCCTGTCTTAACAAACTGACAAATTTTACATCTAGACTTTCCGCATCAAATTATACCCTAGACAGGATTCTCTTTGGATTTAAGCTTTGTCCTCAACAATATGTCCTTAATATTCTAAGATCTACGGAAGCTGATCATTGTTTGCAAAAAACGTCAAACCTGGAAACTAGGTTTGGGGACAATTTTCAGGAATTGGTGACCTTTTTGGCCCAAACGACGGTTAAAGACCAAAACAACAAGTCAAAAAAGCTATTGTGGAGACTGGAAACTGGGACTTTTAACGGTTGGACAGGGGATTGGGGACAACAAAATACAAAATGGCGGGCGACTAAATATAAATAGTATAAAGAGAAAGAAATTTCATTTTCATGGAACTTAATATGTTCATATGTATCGATATACAGATTCTATTCATTCATTTATGTAAGATTTGAAAATGTCGGCAGCAGGAGATTCCAAAGATACTGTGAAGAAGGAGGTGGAAGAAGGAGTTGTGTAAGTATTGCGACAAAGTTACGCGAAAGGACAAAGTTGGAAAGCACTTTGATAACAATCATAAAGACAGAATGGAAAGAAGGCATCATGTTACAAGTACATTGCAGCAGCAATGTCTGGCCTTGGAAAGTTTGGATTTGTCCAGAAGAAGGATGAAAAAGGCTGATGACAATGTTGACCTAGACAATTCAGAGGACAATTTTTATCAAAGAAATGTTGTTCCAGAGGAGGATGAGGTGGGCAGAAAAGACAGCATGACGATGGTGATGATGTCGACGATAGCCAAAGGTTCAAAACGAAAGTAAAGTTTTCTGTTGGGTGACTTCAAGAAGCTCTTGGACAAGAAAATAAATGATGTGATGGCTAATGTTGACCAGAAAATGGAGAGTGCCAACAGACATATGTACTGTAGAGATACTTAAGAAAGTACAGTAGACCAGACCCAAAACCACGAAAACAGATGAGGAGATGAAGAACATGCTCTTTAACAGCATAGACATAGAAATGCTTGAGGAAGTGTTGGAGTCTGAAGCACTTGGTATCAACAAGGAGGTTGATACCAAGGAGGAAATTGAAGGTTATTAAATCTAATTTCACAAGACTCGTAGCCACAAGAGTCGGAGCTTTCACATTTAACAAGTTAGACAACACAAACCTGGAAAATACCGAGCTAAGCCTAAACAGTCCGGAGTCTTCATTAATTTTAAGAGCAATTACATCAAGATTCACTTGCACTGGGCAAACCTACAGACAGAAACTAAACATCCTGAAGATAAAAGACAAAGTTCTCAGAGAGAATTTGACTAGAGAGGAAAGGGTTGGATTGAATGTGTTGAGAGATATTATGTGAAGGCATAAAGCAGAGACTCTGCTTTGAGGACATGCTCAGATCTAAACGCAATTAATGGTACTGATGTTTGTGACATGAACCACGGCAGAGAGTTTGCCAAGAAAATAGATGGAAGAATATGAACATAAAACTTGATGCTACAGGGAAGAAGAGGCCGGTAGGACTGATTATGGATAAGAAGACTCAACAATTTTAAATGAAGAGAGGATTTAACATGTATAATAATTATATGAAATATATGACTACCCCAACGGGGAATCGATCCCGAGGTCTCCGAATGTCTCCATTTGAGAGGCTTCTCTCTACCTTTTGTGAAGATGAGATGTCATCCTCAATAGCTCAGTGGTCAGAGCGCCGGTATCGTTGTTTCTTCATATAATTATTATACATCTCAAATCCTCACTTCATTTAATATGGTTGTAAAGCCTGCTGTGAGCATCTCTGCTACTTGAGGAAGTCGTTTGAGAGGTAATAGATCAAACACGAGTTTGAGTGTTTCATCAGGGGTTCCAAACACGAGAAAACAAATGAAAACCGAGGGCGTAGCCCGAGGTTTTTATTGTTTTCGAGTGTTTGGAGTCCCCTGATGAAACACGACAAACGAGTGTTTGATCTAGCTTCTCAAACGAGTATCCTTTAGCGATTTGCTCCGATAGCGATTTTATTTTAATATGTAGATTAATAAATGTGATCCAGTTCACTAGGAAGTTTCCTACAGGTTTTCATTGGGTATCAAAACTCATGCATGTGATGCGGTATACCTGTACGTTGATGGATTGGCTATGATAATTCATGAATTATTAATGAGTTTGAGAAGCTTCTTTCTACCTTGTGAAGATGAGATGTCTTTAATGTGAAAATTAAATGCGATATTTAAATATGAACATTTCTGGCTGTCCTGACCGTGTCTCGATAGCTCAGGGGTTGTCGGATACGAATTGTCTATTTCATTTGAACAGCCATATAATAAAATATCCCATAGATTGGTTTTACCGATAATACGGATCGGACATTTTACTCGTTTCTCGCATTTTTTCTTGCACATTCAGGGCTCGAAAAAATACATCCGAAACTCAACCGTATTATCGGTAAAACCATTTAATAAGATGTATATATCTTCTAGAAATTCAAGAATCCACTTTTAAAATCACTTACATTTTCTGCAGCTTAGGCAAATGATCGAATGTCGGAATATTCTTGATTTCGTTGTTTTTAAGGTTGCTGCAACAAAATAAATATTTGGTTAACATATTACATAAGAGAAATTACATAAGAGAAAGTTACAATTACATAATTACATAAATAATTAATTACACAATTATATAAAGTTACAATTACCAAATTACATAAGAGAAAGTTCGATAAGTATGTTTGCAGACGAAACAGCGATCTACTATAGTGAAACCAACATGAAAGAAATTGAAGAAAAGCTTAATGCCGATTTGTCGGAAATATCTATTTGGATAAAAACAAATGGCTTAGCTCTTAATGTTATAAGAAAACCGAATTTATGGTTATTGGCACATGGCAAAAATTAAAGCATTGTGATCCTATTGAACTGTTTCTTGACGATGTCGCTATCACCAGAGTCGATACCTATAAATATCTCAGAGTAACAGTTGACTGTAATATCTCATGGGTACCTCATGTCGATAAATATGTAAGAAAGCGTCATCTAGGATAGGCATGTTGAAACGTATCATGCCCTACCTCTCAAAGCCTACTACCAGACTTGTTTACAACACCACCATAGCCCCCATATTTGATTATTGCATGTGGAGTAGTTTGGGACACTTGCAATCACACGTCGGCGACAAAAGTGCAAAAATTACAAAATCGAGCTGCAAGACAAATTATTGGCGTAAACAACGGTACACCCTCTGAGGTGGCCATTTCTCAACTAGGATGGATTCCACTTAATCGAAGAAGGAAGAACCACAAGGTAATACTAATGTACAAATATCTACATCAAGAAATCGAAGGAATAAATATGGATTTTATAAAACACGTGAACAGATATAGTTACAATACTAGAAACAAAGAAGACTTTGTCCTACCTAAGCCTAGAACAAACCAATTAAAGAAATCGTTCATGTATTCAGCAATTTTAACGTGGAACCTACTTCCACTTGATATTAGAAATTCTACTAGTTTTAGTACTCTCAAGAGATTTTTTATAACTTCCATTATTATGTAATTAGTTTTAAATATTTTATCACTTAGATAGCGGCCACAGGGAGAACAGTTAACTGATGTGTTACCCTGTCAAAATAAAGCTCATTATTATTATTATTATTATTATTATTATTATTATTATAACAAAAACGTAATTAATGGAGAAAAAATAAGAATGTCCTTTGTTGTTTTTGGTAAACATTCACGTTAGTTAAGTATCTTATTGTATAATCAAATTGTCAAATTATGGAATATTGTTTGGAAAGAGGTTCTTCCAATCAATAGTTCTAGATGTCGTATAAAGGCTGTCTTACCAGTAAATACGCATCTGTAGTTAGTAATGCTTTTGATACATAACCAGGCATAGTTTGACGCGACTCTGGCTTCAAACGTTTTTTGAACGTAACTTTGAAAGTTACTGTCCATGACCCAACGATTCGACACTCCAATCTAGTGTCTTCATCAGGGGTGATCGTTGTAAAGTTAGGATCCCTATTTATACCCATTATATTCACATAGAATTGATTATGACGTTATTTATTACCAAGATGCAAATACGCTTCTAGTAATAGACCGTGGGTGCTAACGATATGCCAAGCGTCCAGACAACGCCTGTCGGTACCGAGGATTAGTGGTAATAATTTTGGAATTACCTACAAACGCTCATGGTAGGTTACGCAGACGTGCTCTGACAAAGAAGAATTCTCCTTTTTTGAAAAGAAAATAGCCTTTTCAGTTGTTCTTTTAAACGCGTACGAATCTGACATTTGGTATGACCGATGTACTCCTGATAACAGCCATTGTATGGAATGGAATAAATTGCGTCTTTCCTCTGTTTCTTCGCAATACAATCCTTAGGTTTTGAAAAAATATGACCCAACGTCAAAAAGGTTTTTGAGAAACTACATAAGATTCTTTTAATTTGTTTCGTATACTCAAAGATTCCGTATATTCCGTGTTTTTATTCCGTGCGTTCAAAAAGCTTTTGAAGCCAGAGTAGCGTCAAACTATGCCTAATGCTTTTGATGTCGATCAGATGTGTATGTGCATGCAGGTAATATTTAGTTTAAGTTTTATTTTAACATCTATTTCACTTGGGTTGACGCATATCACGTGTCCTTGGATCTCGTTCGCGTTCTACGTACCAGGCCCCGTTTGTTTTACTGTAAACCTGTAAAATTTGTCCGCAATAAAATTTTAAAACACCATAAAAACCCCAAAACGTCTTTTTTTTATTCATCATCAATTTTCAATCGACAGTTCTGGTTGGCCTTACAAGGAAGTAGTGCAAAGTACACATAGTATATAGAAATTATACAGCCGGTCCACAAGTAAACAATACACAAAACAACCCACTGTAACAAACAATAAAGGATACTCCTTCAAATTTTTGAAATTAAAAAAGGTGGCAATAAACAGTTCTCGAATTTACTTATCCAGGTTGGATACGATTATATGTTACCGATCTCATTACCAATCTCAATTTGAAGAAATTGTTTCCTGGCAGTATAGAAAAATCAGGAATTGTCTATGTATGGGTGCACCATGATTTTTTAGTTTGAATCTATTTAGATATGGCATATTTAAACATCATTCTTCTTGGACATAGTTTGAGGCTACTCTGACTTAAAAAGTTTTTTGAACGTCACTGTAAAAGTTACTGTCCATGACCCAACGTTTTGACACTCCAATCTAGTGTCTTCATCAGAGGTGATCGTTGTAAAGTTAGGATCCCTATTTATACCCTCATAGAACCGATGGTGACGTTGTCTATAGGGATTCTAACTTTACAACGATCACTCCTGATGAAGACACTAGATTGGAGTGTCAAAACGTTGGGTCATGGACAGTAACTTTTACAGTGACATTCAAAAAACTTTTAAAGGCAGAGTAGCGTCAAACTATGAAACTATGTCCAAGAAGAATGATGTTTAAATATGCCATATCTAAATAGATTCAAAAAATCATGGTGCACCAAAACCTAACAATATGACTCTGTGAAGTAATACAAAAGTAACAATAGAGTTGGGTGTTAACGAGAGATACAGTAGGGTATGTTTCACTACAGACTAGAAATCTACAACTACCAATGTTTCGACATTTCTAGTTCTCTTTATCTTGTATATTGTATGTTATTGCAGTGGCGGATCCAGGGAGGGGCCCATGCGGCGCCCCCCCCCCCCCTTTAAAATCCCGCAAACAAGTGTTTTCTGTTTTTTTACCATGTCGAGTGATAAACGCAATATTATATGACCGATTATAAGCACAATGCTTTGGTAGCTTATCCAATTTTCATTGCAAAAGCCAGTTTGCATACACTCATGGATATTTTAATATAGGTTCCAAGATAATTTTTTATAAAACGAAGGACGTTCAAAAGCTGTCAATTCACCATATTACTTCTAAGTTTATATTAAAGTGTTTCATAATTTTTATGCCCCTTTCTAGTCGTGCATTTTTAGCGTGGTGCCCTAATTTCACAAAAATTCTTATCAGAAATCGCCGGAAAGCACTTCTGGCCTCTTTGCAAAATTAAAGAATTTCCTGGGAGGTCATGCCCCCAGACCCCCCATAGTGGGTGCTGATTATTTATGTGTACATCCCCCCCACCCCCCCCCCCCCCCCCCCCCCCCCCCCCCCCCCCCAGCAACCCTGGATCCGCCACTGTATTGTGTTATATTAGGTTAACAAGAATACAAAACAACTAACACTTCGTTTAATCCAACTAATTTGTTGAAAGTTCCATCATCAACTTCCGATATGGTATTGTCTTGCAAATAACTATAAGATGACAATAGTTTATAACAATAAAATAGCACGTAAATAACAATAAGATAACAACGGTAAATAACAATAAAATGACAACTGTAAATAACTATAAAATAACAACGGTAAATAACTATAAGATGGCAACGGAAAATAACAATAAAATGACAACGGTAAATAACTACTGTATAAAATAGTGACTTTGTCGTGGTGACAAATTTAAATATATCGCTTTTTTTAAAAACCGTATTTAACATTTAGTAACATTTAGTAGTTAGGAACATATTTTATGTATAGTAAACTTTATTTTTCTTTCTTTTTTTTCAAATTTTAATATTCTTATTTTAAATAGAATAGTTAATGTTAAAATGTTAAGCGCTGATGGACTATAGGGAATCAGCGCTATATAAGTTCTTCTTCTTCTTCTTACATCTTCTTCTTCTTCTTCTTCTACATATTTACCAAAGTCTAATAATGGCGTAATGTTAGAGATGATGAGAAAGAGAAATGAGTTCTTAGAAGAACTGTTTAAAGATTTGAGAAATAAATAGACTTAAAATAAAAGTGCACGATGTATTACGGCAGATAACTTATCAAGTGCGCTACGTCTGCTGATAAGCTGAAACTAAGAGCGTATATTTATAGGGAAAGAGCTACCTATAGATTTAAATAGTAACAGACTGAAAACATTAGAATTCTTAAGAAATTCCGCTCATTGTTCCATGAACTAAAGGTGATGGAATCCATTTTAATTAAGTTCCTTAATCCAATATTATGCAGACAAAAGGACTTTGTTTTCAGTTTGTCACTATTTTAAGTGTCACTTCCCTATCTGGGTGACATCCTATCTCTTTCCCTATAAATATGCGCTTTCAGTTTATTAGCAGACGTAGCACACTTGATAAGTTGTCTGCCGAAATGCATCGTGCTCTTTTATTTTAAGCCTATTTGTTTCTCAAATCTTTAAACAGTTCTTCTAAGAACTCATTTCTTTTTCTCATCCTTTGCTCCAACATTACGCCATTGTTAGATTTTGGTAAATGTGTTAATAAATAAGCAGTTTAGTTTTGAGAACGTTCTGAACTTATTACCAATCACCATGGTTAATACGTTTTATAAAGCTATAACTATAATATGACAACGATAAATATAGCTATAAGATGCCAACGGTCTGAAAACTCTAAAAGGTTTTCGTCTTATAATTATAAACTGTTGTCATTATATATAGTAATTTTACTGTATATAATGACAACAGTTTATAATTATAAGACGAAAACCTTTGGAGTTTTCAGGCCTGCCAAGTCTCACGGTTTTACCATGAGAATCACGGTTTTGATCACAAGCTCACCGTCTCACGATTTTCTACTCGATTCTCACGGTAAAAGCAAGTTAACTTAACTATAAAATACTTATAAATATGGACGTAAATTGCATATTATTTTGCACTACAGACCTCATTTTGAGAGGCTTTGGGGGCCACGTGAAGTATTTCAACATGGCGTCTGATATTGATAATGACGATCAGCAAAACCTCAAAAACAACAAAAAATCTTATCTTGTATTATACTATTTGTTAAAACCTTGCTGTTACATGGGAAAAATACAAAATATATCGTTACGTTGATTGTATCTCACTATTTTTGTACTTTTCTCACTATTTTTTGGAAGAAGAAAATTGGGTCTCACTGTTTTTGCTTTGGATGGTTTGGCAGGTCTGAGTTTTTGATTTCGTATATTTTAATACAACCTGCACACCACAAAACTTTAATTTATAAATAACTTATTCGCTCTGAGTCAGAGTAGCTAAATATTTAGAGCATCTCACCGGCAATCAGAAGAGTATGGGTTTCACTCCCAACGGAGAAAATTTTATATAGCTCGACGATCTTTCCTATAACTATATTACAATTACAGTAAATTATCCTGTACAAACGAACAGCTAAAAGGCAAGCAATGGTGAGAGCGACAATGAAAATTATAGTCATCATTTAACTTACAGTTTTTCCAAATTTGTCAAACTTTGGAAAACATGCTTTTCCAGCTTCGTAATGTTATTATTATTCAGGATCCTAAAAATAAGTAAACTTCGAAATTAATAAAATTTAAAAATAGGTCATGGCCAACAAAAGGCACGACATATCAAGGCAAGAAGTATCTTGAAGAAACAGTAGAGGAATCTATAGCAAGAGCGCAGGGGAAAACAATAATATACTAGGAGTTCTTATCAGAAGTGAAATGCTGCCTCTGGACTGACGCAGGAGCAGTGGTACGAGGTTGGAGCAGTGTTCAGGATCAGGCATGCCAGAAGAATGATGCCAGAAATTTCTATAGCATATAGTGGATAACATAAATAGACTGTAGAATCTACACCACATATATCAAGGCGATCATATACTGTAGTCTTGTAATATTAAAATAACATACGGTAATCATATGGTGCGTTTATGTCAAAATTCAATGTTTGAACGCCATACATCTTATTCGAACAACATTTACTCGAAAGAGCAAGCCTCGCGAAGTTATAAATTCTTCATGATCAAACGACACTTTTGCCAAATCGAACTTCACGTTTGTAATATTTGCGTCGTACAAATCGTCGTTCGGTCATATTTCAAATCGAACAAACGAACTGGAATAGCCGTTAACTCGTGCTACAGGCTACTTGGGATTGTGTATATGTAAAAGTACGCAGCACAACGTATGAATATGCCGCAATTTGAAAGGCAACGAATGTAGCTATGTTTATATTGAGGTAAAAGCTAATATATGGTAAGCAATGATAGGTGCTCCCGCTCTGTGGAAACCCCGCGCTTGACGAATATGACATATCACGAATATCAAGGCATGTTCGATATTGCGCTTTTTAAAAAACAACTAAATAAGGTAGCACAATAAAATTTACGTATATTGATCTTAGTTTTAAGGTATAAGAGAACTTGTAGCTAGAGTTGATTATTTGTCAAGAAAACGTTCGACGTATTTGGGTTAAATTACGATGCTGTTTTGAAGATGGCGGCCAAATTATATTTTGCATAATCGAACGTTTTTTTGAGAAAAAAGTAAACCTCATAAGGTCTAATGCACGAGTTGTTTGATTCGTCTAATGTCTTCTAACCAACGGCAACAAACAACAGTTGTCAGTTGGTAAATTGCATGTTCAACGACAGAAATCCCTCACGAGGAACATATTGTCTGCTTGTACTAAGACATTGTCGATGGTGGTCGAGTTCCACTCGATAACTGGAATAGTTTGTGCTGTTAACAGCGCTGATAAACTGATGAAAGAGCACTGCTTTCCTCGAGACTGGCCACTGAACCCTGCTAAAAGCATCTAAAGTCATTCTCAACCTTCTCCTGGACGTATTCATCAAGGCCATGAAACTAAAGACATGATGTATTGTTCTTGGTTGCGGAACATGCGCACTTGAGTCACTTTCGAGCTCATATATCGATGACGTATGCCGAAACGCAACAATCTTGTCAGCTAACATAGCTCGTAAAAAGGACTGGGCACGAGTTAATACAGAGGAACGTCAAGAAAAGTGTGCTGCCTGAGGGGAGGCAGCAATAAATATTACACACCATCACACCATATATAAACTATTCTGCAATTTGATTTTTTAATAGAAAGTTATCAGCTCATATCTCATTTAGTAATGGTATACCTTATAAGTCAACCCATCATCGGCGTTCAAGGTTATGCCAGCAATAAATTCGCAAATTCTAGAATAAAATCTGTATCAACTTACAAAAACTTACAATTTTTGTAGGTTAGTCAGATGATCCAGTGAACCAAGTGGTAATGAAGGAATGGAGTTGTAGCTCAAATCACTAAAAATACAATAACATATGGATATGCATATTCTCTAGCTTGTTAAGTGTTATTTGTTTAGTAGTAATGTTACAGATATTTGTAGAATGTAGTATTTATAAAATGTAGCACTGATTGAATAAAATATAAAATTCCGAATAATTACAAAATAATTTAATGGCAAAAATCTTACAGTTCCTGAGGATTCAAAGTTAGCAAAGCTTTTCCCGGAAAAGTAACCAGTTTGTTGTTGACCAGAAATCTATATTAAACGAAAGAAAAATAGCTGTTGTAACAAGTTGTATATATCTATATACTAGAGAATAATTATGCAAAACACATTATATATATTATATTATTTTACCGATTATAAAGAAGAACCATATAATAAATAGAGGTCACGTGCAGTGGCTTATTGTACTTTGCGCAACGAAACGAAACGAAATGGTACTTTGCGAAACGGTACTTTGCGAAATGGTACTTTGCGAAACGGTACTTTGCGAAATGGTACTTTGCGAAACGGTATTTTGCGAAATGGTACTTTGCTAAATGGTACTTTGCGAAACGGTACTTTGCGAAATTGTACTTTGCGAAATGGTACTTTGCGAAACGGTACTTTGCGAAATGGTACTTTGCGAAACGGTACTTTGCGAAACGGTATTTTGCGAAACGGTACTTTGCGAAACGGTACTTTGCGAAATGGTACTTTGCGAAATGGTACTTTGCGAAATGGTACTTTGCGAAACGGTACTTTGCGAAATGGTACTTTGCGAAATGGTACTTTGCGAAATGGTACTTTGCGAAACGGTACTTTGCGAAACGGTACTTTGCGAAATGGTACTTTGCGAAATTGTACTTTGCGAAATTGTACTTTGCGAAATTGTACTTTGCGAAATGGTACTTTGCGAAACGGTTCTTTGCTAAATGGTACTTTGAAAAACGTCAGTTTCCTGTGAGGCTTTTCCTGCGAGCCGGCTGTGTGAAAGCAGAATTTTATAATATGTCAAAGTATATAAGCAAATTATTTTCGGAAATATTTTTACCAAAATTAAAATATATATTGCTGGTTTTTGGTCTGTTGGTTTATTGTGTGAGATTTTTTAGGTATTTTCCTAACTCTTTCCTCAAAAATATAATGGGTCGTCTCTTCCAGCTAGCCAGCCAAAGCGTGGCTTGGTGTAAACACTTACTAATCACACAAAAAGGCATATTTTAAATGCAAACCCCAATTGCGACCGTATAGATCTGTCAATTAAATTTCTGTTTCCCACACTTGGCACCGGATTGTTTAATATTTGCTTTGACATATTAAATTCTGCTTCCACACAGAAAAAGCCTCACAGGAAACTGCCGTTTCGCAAAGTACCATTTTGCAACGTACCATTTCGCTTCGTTTCCTTTCGCAAAGTACAATAAGCCATGTGTAGTATTTTCTAAGGCAAGGCTATATTAAAAGATTATTTGTCGCTTGCCAAAGACGCAAACAAGACAAGGACAAAGTTGATATAATTCAGCTTAAGTTAACCTTATATTAACAACCCCCAGATCGCATGTCATATATTTACTACCTAAAATTCATAAACCTAACAATTCTGGCAGGCCGATCGTTTCCACTTGTAGTTGCCCCCAAAAGCTCGTTTCCAGTTTTCTAGACAACGCAATCGGTCTCCTATGGTAAGAAGTTGCCTTCTTATATCAAAGATACTAAACATGCTTTGCAAATTTTTGACCAGTTACGTTTCAGTAAAGTTTCACTGTGGAACCTTCTAGAAAACGTTTCTCGTTGCAGGAACAAGTTTCGAACAACAAAATTCCTTTAGCCCTAACATTTCATCCTAAATTTTCAATTTTAAAGTTAAAGATAATATCAATCGGAATTTTTATATTTTTCAAAATGATCTTGAGACGTCAGCCATTTTCACCGATGGTTATCGGTAAAACTGGCTGACTTTTCAGGATCATTTTGTAAAATATAAAAATTATAAATATAATGTATATAAATATAATAGTAACCCTCCAATTATTTTCGCGGTAATAAAAACATCCGTGATTCATTGGTACAAAACACGGCTCGGCACAAGCGGCAACGTTTTCTTGCGGGCGTTCCCGCTGCTACATATGCCCTAACTATCCGTAATACTTTTTCACGCATGTCCATTTTTTGCGATAAATGTCCTAAAAACTGGACGACGCCTTTCAGACAGGTTTGCCGCTGAACATCTCCGTTCTGTGAGAAACCGCCATTTCAATAGCCATTTCAATGGTAGACCATTTCGTTTAATCAGACATGTGCCATACTTCCCATCTCAGGTGGCAACGATAAGAGAAGGCAAAGACAAGATATGCGTCTGATTTTTGTGTCTGTTTGCGTGAAAATGCGTGCAGATGCTGTTATCGGACGGCGACAGGATTCTTGTGGTTATACGGTATAGTGCTGCTGCGCATGTCTAGTTTCGGTCGTTAATCTGTCGGACGTTTTCGGAAACGTATCAGTATATATCACAACTGATCACCAATCGCTGTTGAGGGTATGGTATTTCATCGGATTTCAATGTCGGTTCTCGGAGTGAAAGCTATTATTTTCCTTTGAACACTGTGTCGCTGACCAATGGCATTCAGCTATTCTATAACAATTGTTATAAATGTTAAGAAGTTACAGCTCTTTGATGTTTTTTATCTCGTTAAATTGTTGCTGTACAAGCTGTAATACAGATCCTATTCCTGCAAGGGACTTTTTTCCAGTATTTTTCAATCGTGTCTTTTTACGCTGATAAATATTCGTCCTGATTTACATTTATTTTACATTTATTCGTCCTGATTTACATTGATTTACATTTATTTTCGATTTTCTCGGTTAAATGGCTTGAATCATTGAAATAGTTGGTAAACATGGTTATTTAGATGCAGTCGCTTTTGAAGCCGTTCAAAACAATTGCAGAAGTGCTTTGTCGGGTCTAATTACTCGGCTATCGTGTTCTATACACCCGATAAAATACTGCTGCTCGTGTTTTAAACTATACATAAAATGATAAAGATAAAATGAAGTATTGTATAGTTACATACAGTTTTTCTGTTACAAGAAGATCCTTAAACGAGTCTTCATGTAGCGATTTAATTTCATTTCCTCTTAAATCCCTAGGCAAAGAAAACACAAAAAATAGTAATGACATGAAAATATTTAGCTTCACTTGCAAGCATTCAACTTTCTTTATATATATATATATATATATATATATATATAGAATATATATATATATATATATATATATATATATATATATATATATATATATATATATATATATATATATCTATCTAGGCAGTATTTAATATAACTGGCAAAGTTCCGAGAATGCTCAATATCTTGAAAGATAGAGCAATTTAATAGAAGGTAAAAACTTAGAAAATGTTCGCTTCAGGCAACTGAGTTCAGTTGAGCTCAGTTGCATGAAGATCGTCACTCGGCGTGAAACTCGGAGTAACAGCGAACATTTTCTAAGTTTTTACCTTATATATATATATATATATATATATATATATATATATATATATATATATATATATATAGAGAGAGAGAGAGAGAGAGAGAGAGAGAGAGAGAGAGAGAGAGAGAGAGAGAGAGAGAGAGAGAGAGAGAGAGAGAGAGAGAGAGAGCGATAGGGATAAACGATGTAATTTGTGCCTGGAAGAAAAAATGTGTATCATGAAAGCCGACCCAAATAACCTCCTAAACAAAAGATCAGAAATCTTTTCAAAATGCCGCCACCGAAACAAACACCGACTACACAACTTGAAACGGACCGCAACGACGTCATCACATTCCATTGCCACAACGTAACCACTGTTATAAAAAGGGACAATCAACACGAATTTTCACTCAGTTGTCTGAAGATCGTCTACGGGCGTGAAACTATAAATTGCACCATAATATTATGCTACTGTCAAGATTCCATGTTACAGTCAAGTTAGTGAGTTACTTTTATCCTTGTGATACTATTTTTCAAGGACATATGGCGTACAATAAAACATAGCGTGAACAAATTTGTGTACTTGATTTGCTCATGCTCGCTGCAATGGATGCGGTAATAATACGGTAGCTGTGGATATAGATCTGCTATTTTGTCGATATAGATGTGAAATGATTATGTACATGCATGCACACATTGTAACCTTAACTCTTGGTTCAATGGTTGGAGCGTCTCACCGGCAATCAAAAAAGTTACGGGTTCGATTCCCGTCAGGGTCATACCGTTTTCTGAGGTGAGTGTCTAATGCACATATGTTCATTTCACACATACACACGTATATACCATATACATACAATATGCTTGGGCGAGGGGATTATTGAAGCTTTTTGAAGGTAGTAAACCAGAATTAAGAAATGAGACGCTGACGTTATACATTGACTATGCTCTAGTTTTATTAACCTTTCAAACAATAACATGAAACTTACAATTGATCAACTTGCGATCCACTGCCAAATATTTTCCCACTGATATCCTTTATCTTATTATCTTGCAAATATCTACGAACATTGTTTGACAAAAGAAACTGCAGTCGTGAAAAAGTTCAAATTACGAAGCAAAAAACCATAATAACTACATAAACTACAACAAAAAGAACATTGTTTGACAAAGGAAATTGCAGTCGTGAAAAAGTTCAAATTACGAAGCAAAAAACACATAATAACTACATAAACTACAACAAAAAGAACATTGTTTGACAAAGGAAACTGCAGTCGTGAAAAAGTTCAAATTACGAAGCAAAAACACATAATAACTACATAAACTACAACAAAAAGAACATTGTTTAATTAGCAGCACCAACGAAAAATAAAATAGCATTCCAAAATACTTACAAATAACGAGCTTTGACGTTATTAAATGCATCCACTTGTATAGATTCAATCGCGTTATCCTGAAGTTCTCTGGGTAAAAGAGGTTTTAATATTTTTAATCGACATGCTACTGTAAATGTTATATACTAAATGTTTTCGCCTTGCATCCTTTTTTACAGCTTCTACATTCATTCTGTTATTTCTCTCTCTCTTTCTCCTTTCCCTCCCATCACCGCTCTACAAACCCATAACTTCATTCATGTATATCGTCTACATACCTCCCTCCTTTCTATTAATTCCTTATTTATACCGACGTCCTTCATAGTTCTCTTTTCACTTAATCTTTTTTGTGCTTTCTTTCTCGTTCTCCCTAAATTGATTTTGGAATCCCTTCCCCTAGTTCTTTCAAACCATCTCGCCGCCGACAACTATACGTCCAAACTCTACGTTACACCATTTCGTGACTCCTTTCTTCCATTGACTCTCTCACACTCCAGTTGTGATTCCAACCTCGTCCATGTCTAACTTTAACATTTTTATCTTTGGGTTGTTTTGTTTTAAATTGTGTTTCCTTCACTTATAGTCTACTTACAAATCATAAGTAAGTTCGACATTTTTAAAAGTTTCAGAATAAAGTGTTGTCAACTCTAAGTCGTTAAGAGATCTGAAAAGACATTAACAAAAATTAAGGTACATGACATATGTCCTCAAACAAATAAAGGGATTGAGAGATAAAGCGTAAAGTACATTTACATCTTTCTGTTCAGGTTTATAAAGAATGTGTTGATGCACATGTGAGGGTTTCTTTCATGCTTTCTAGATTTCCATAATTTATACAAAAAATATGATGCTGCGGACGCAGTGTGAAACTTAAATAGAAAATATAAGTAAAGACAGTAGTGAAAACGTGAATGCTGCGTAGGCAGTGTTTTGTATATATAACAAAGAAAAAAGATGGTCATCTGCTGAGATTTTTAGAAACGAAATACTGACGTTTCGAGCGGAGCCCTTAATGAAAAGGTCAGTATGACTTCACCTCGGCAGTTCACCGCCGTGGAGTAAATTTATTGAAATGTTATATTTGCTATAGGAGTAAACATAGTAAATGCCGCATTTGCTTCATATTTGCTCAAAAGTGAGTAAATGCGGCATTTTCCAAGTTTACTCCTATGGTAAATGTAATATTTTAATACATTTGCTCCATATTTGTACACATTGTAAATTTGAGTAAATCCATTTTTTCATGCAGTGATTTGTCTTTACATTGCACATCCCCACAAATAACTTCCATTATAAAAAAGATAACTTTGACCACTGCGCACAGTCAAACTAATATATCTTTGTACGATATAATTACAACATTATATATTATTTATTTAATATGTTGTACATAACCTACAACTAATTAACGTGCAAATAAAAGATTGATTGATTGATTGATTGAACTCGTGAGATATTGTTCTTGACACATGAAAACATGAATTCATGTTCTAGCCACTGTGTAATGTTCTATTTGTTATATGGACAATGAAATTAGACTCATGGATGTAGAGTTCAACAAACGGAATTCATCCCAAACTATTGATTGACCTAAAACTTTACGAAAATACAAATAAAAGATACAACATATCAATAATGGCTTTCCAAGGGAAAGTTATATGAATTGTCGATATGCCATTTTCGGATGTAGTGTATTATGGATTCTACGAGTGTCTTAGTTCTTGTTTTAATACCTTTCTTCATATAATAAAGGTTGCAATTGATTTAGGAACTTACATTTTTCTGGCTTTAACGTTATTAAATGCTCGAGAAGCGATACTTTTCAAAGGATTTTTTTGTACACTTCCACTTATCAACCTTCAATAGAATAGAACGTTAATAAAAATAAGGTGACGATGCGATTAAAATAGACAGTTTTCTTAGCTGTAGCTAGCAATAATTAAGAACAAAATATATGAACAACAACAACAGGAGCAACAACCAAGACGGCAGCAACAAAAAAACCCAACAATAATAACGACGACGACACAACGACAACGACAACAACAAGAACCACAACAACAACGTCAGCAAACAGTTGTCAAAACATATAATAGTAGCAACAGCTAAGTGAACCATTAACACAACGTCAGCAAACAGTTGTCAAAGCATATAATAGTAGCAACAGCTAAGTGGAACCATTAACACAAGAAGTCTGCCTATCGGCAGCAAAAATTCAATAAACGTGCAAAGTAATTAAAGTAAAACTTACAAATTGCAGCCGCCAGAGCCAGTTATATTTACAAAACTATCTTCCTCTAACTCTACGATATCATTGTGATAAAAAATCCAACTATAAGATTAAAGTTCAAACATGATTTCAGTTTCCAAGTTTTATCACTACTATAACCTTTTTCTTGATGTAGCATTGATTTGGGAGTCAAGCAAAGTATAGTTTCAGCCTTCAGGTAGTGCATCGCCTTTTAGAAAATATTTATGTAAACAAGTGAGTAGGAAAAATAGTACTTCAATGTACATCAAGCATCGAAGACGAAAAACGTTAGTCAGAGGAAAACTTAGACGGCACGAAGTCTAAGGTGAAAGACGGTTTCAGTAAAAAGCGTTACGAGTATTTAGCGGGATCATTAGTGACTGGATACAATGTACTACTACATGTAACCATGTCAGCGTACACGAACAGTAACTTCCCTTTGGGACCTGGGCGTATTTTTAATAGTCAGCCATGTGTAAATATATATATGTATGTATGTATTTCAAATAAACTAAGAAAACTCAGCTATAGTCATCGCTTCCTAAGCAAATGAGAACACAAAATATGGTGTCAGAGTGTTATTCAACAACAGTTCCAGAGGTAGGTTGAAACGAAGTAATATAATTTGGTGACTGAAGGTTGACGCGAAATCATTGCTCAAGTTTGTGTACCAGTAAACAATCCTATAGAAAATAGGATCTCTCGGGTCTATTTGTTTCACTTTTTGACGAAGTACCTTCGCTAGAAACGTTCATAATTTGGGCAGTACAGTATACCTTTTCGAGCTTTTATCCGTACTTTATCACTACCCACGCAGAACCCCGCGCGTTTAACGCAACCTACCCAAAGACGCCTGGGTACGAGGCTGGCCTACGCAGCAAGCAGAATAATATTTTGGGCTCGTTTTTTTAAAATTCCTGTGTAACCAGGCCTTATTCAAAATGGCCGCCAGTATTAGCTAAAAGGGGAGCTATATAATCGTCAGAATTTTGGCACTTAAAGGGGCAGTGTCATGAGTTGACAACTTGAAAAATTCCGGGTGAACTTTTCAAGTTTGTATTTCCATTCATCATGCTAGTGCTCATACGAGCCATTTCTGACCTACTGTATGTGTTCTATAAAGCACTTTTTCGGCAATTTTTAATTAAGCCTTCCCAGTCCTATATGATGCCATAGTTTAAATATGGCATCATAAAACTTGAGACATGTGCATTTCATGACACTGCCCCATTTAACCATATAAATAACCAGTAACCCCAAAACAACAAATATCCTAACCCTAAACCTCCCGCCTAACGAGTTTTCTAACCCTAACCCGCCGCCTAACGAGTTTTCTAACCCTAACCCCAATATTGGCTGCCATTTTGAATAAGGCCTGGTTACTTAGGCAAACTCAAAATGCGAGCCCAAAATATTATTTTGCACGCAGCACACAACTTGTATATCACATAACTAGTCCGATAATATTTCCTTGGGGTAAAGATTGAGTATACATGTTCTATACGACATTGAGTTTACAGAATCTATGCTAAACCTATTTTTTTCCACCAATATTGTTGTAAGTTGTATAAAATAAACTAAGTTTTATAAAAAATGAACAATTATTGGATGTATTAAAAACACTAAAAGATTGGTAAACTGTAGAAACAAAGAGGAGGAGGTCAAACGCTTCGAGTAAAGGCTCTTCGTCAGAAAGTGAAAGGTAAAGTTTAAAGACTTTAAATTTCGTGGTATGAATACGAATCATTTGTACGTAAAATAATTATATGACAAAAAATTAGCCAATCAGATACAAAAACGCAACACGTATTTTCGGAGCTAAATCCGATTTCATTATTGTTTTACATGGGCCTCCATTTCTTGCAGTAAATGTTGTAAACTCTATAACGGTCAGCGTTTCAGATTTATTGAACGCCTACGCTCAGCGTAAGGAACAATGATGTTGACAAACCCGTAGCCCGAAATGTTAATAATACCAACCATTCGATTTCGGATATAAAAATCTGTGCATTTCTGTGCAATGATTGGCGTGAAAACAATAACAAGAATTAAAGAGTATCATTTTCAACCTTGGAACAATCCGTCTCCAGCGGTTCAACGAACGGTTTTCGACTTTTATTTAACCCCGTTAAAGTCATTGTTTTTTAGTATGGATGGCTTCTCCTACTTATTGGTATTCCCTGTGTTCAACCCCCGGCCTGTTTACTGATCCAGGTGAAAAATAAAATAACTTTTCCACTTTCACATCTTTCCCACTTTCTTATTTGCTATTTTTTGTCACATAATTATTGGAAGAGCTTGGACATGATACGAAGTGTTCTCAAGGTTGCACTAAAGATTTGCTTTTTAAATCAATAATATATTCGCCCCCCCCCCTCCAATTTTAAATGGAGGAAATCAGGACAAGTATTGCTAAATTTAATGGGTTTTTTTCAATTGTATTAGTACGACTATAGAGGCTAGGAGACAAGCTACTTAAGGTAATCTACCTACGGGCTTCATCTACACAAGATTTTACAGCCGGGTGTAGCCTAAACCTTTGCCATGTGAGTGTGAGATTGGTTCCCAGATCCTTCTGTCAGTACTAGGCACAACAATTCGTCACCTGGTAAGAGGCAGCAGGCAACTCTTGGATTCATGTGAACTACTGTATGTTCGCTGTAGAATTAGATGAAAATGTTCGCTCAAATTGATTTCAAAATTTTCCGGGGGAGGAACCGCGACCCCCCTAAATATGTGGTCACTGATTACCTTCTTGTCGACATCAGCCCCCCAACTTTAAATCCGTTCCTACGCCTCTGATTATCATGAATCCTAGTTATTTTTGAACGCTTTTTCGATACAAGTTGAAAGAAACTATAACAACTACATCACTACAGTTTTTTTATGTAACAATATTTGCATTTACAGAGTGTGTAAGATGGGTCTGAAATACAAAAACAAAACTACAGAGGTTTTCTTTCGTAATCATTGCCTTTACTTCTGTAAAATAGGAAAACGAGGTTCTTTATGTTCTCTCCTGTTGAAAAATTTTAAAATCCGGTCCTAGATTGAATAAAAATAATAATACTCACTTGCTGTGTAAAGAAGAGCATTTCAAATTTTCAAATGTTTTGGAACGAATTCTCGTGAGACGATTATTTGCTACATTCCTGATGAATATGAAAGATATGTGGTTAATATCAGGACGTGCATTTGTTTCTGTTCGTGCATTTCAAACGTAAGAAATATTCAAAATAATATAAAATTAGGAATATTAAAATGTAAAGAAGATTGAAAAAAACCTAATTTAAAATTTAAAAAAAACAAAAAAACTTTTGGTAAACAATTTTGAATAGGCAATCTGATGGGGCTAATTATAATTAGGGTTTAGTTTCGTGTTTTTATGAAACTTTGGAAACACAAGTGAAATTGAACTTTAATTATATTACATGATGCTGTGCGCAGACAACCTAATTGATACGCACGCAAACGTTTCCCGCTAGTTTCCCCAACAATCTAACGCAATTAATTTTGCCTTCAATTAAGAAAAAAAGACTCTACTCACTATAATGACGCAATAAGTTGCTCACCAACACATTGTGATAGCCAACTAACAATTGGGTCACAACGAATTAACAGAGGAATCAATCACGAAAGATTTCATATATCTGTGTATGTAAATCATTCCGTAAATAATTTTTGAATCGTTTTCATTGTAAACTATGTGGTTTAGCATCGCCATTAGCTATTTTTCATACATTTGCTTTCTGTGACGTATACCCCTTGCTCTCAGCACCATTAAGGTGATATTTATGATAAAATAGGTAATAATTTTCAGTCTTCGTGTCCATGACAACAAGGTTATGTCACTCTCAGTCTCCCATATTCGATGGACAAATAAAAGCTTCTTGAGATACGCTAATTTGATGAAAATAGTTATATTTAGTTCATCATGCTAAGTTGCCAGGTTGTATAAATTTACTGTAAATGCAAAATTTTAGCGATTGACTATTCTCTAATTAAAATTACTGTCATATTTTTGTTTATACAAATTACATCCTACTGTTCAACTTAGGATAATATACGTAATTAATGTTTGAATCAAATTAGGGTGTTTGTTTGGTAAATTTTGATGTTTATCCATATACTCAAGAACGTTTTAGGTTTTCATCCAATATGGCCGCCAATGAGTAACATGACCTTGTAATAAGTTTGGAAAGTTTGACTTTTCTAGTAAACAGGAAATTTTAGTCTTCAAGTCAAGAGCCATGCCTTAAGGAGGCTCCATACCATTTTCTATTAAGGGACTAGGAACATAAGTTTTGCATGTTTGAACAGGTTTCACGATTATGAAATTGTCATTTTAACTATTTAAATATATAGAATTTTTAAAATAATTATCATCGAGTAGGATATGAAAATAAACATTTTTTAACTCAATATTTGGCTGTATATTATAAATATGGTTTTGTCTATCTGCACAAGCATTTCGCCATGTGTAACACTGTGCGTCACACCGAATATGTAACGAGTCATCCCTCGCCGTGCGTAACATCGAATATTTAATGAGGCGGTATCCCTCACCGTGCGTCAAACCGTGCGTTACATCTTGCATCACACCGTGCATCACACCGTGCGTTACACAATGCATCACACCGTGCCTCACCTGTGCATCACACCGTGCATACACCGTGAGTCAAACCATGCATCACACCGTAGGTCACATCGTGATCTCTCACCGTGCATCACACCGAGAATCGCTTACCGTGCGTCACATCGTGCATCACACCGTGCATAACATCGTTAAGTACACCGTACGTCACACGGTCCGTCAAACCGTGCGTCACACCGTGCGTCACATCGTGCGTAACATCGTGAATAACACCATGCGTCACACTGTGCGTCACACCGCGCGTCACACCGTGCGTCACACCATGCTTCGCACCGTGCGTCACACAGTGCGTCACATCGTGAATAACACCGTGCGTCACACCGTGTGTCACACCGTGTGTCACACCGTGAGTCACACCGTGCGTCACACTATGCGTCACACCGTGCGTCACACCGTGCGTCACACCGTGCGTCACACCGTGCGTCACACCGTGCGTCACACCGTGCGTCACACCGTGCGTCACACCGTGCATCATACCGAATATTTAATGAGGCGGTATCCCTCACCTTGTGTCACATCGAATATTTAACGAGGCGGTATCCCTCACCTTGCGTCACATCGAATATTTAATGAGGCGGCATCCCTCACCTTTCGTCACATCGAATATTTAATGAGGCGGTATCCCTCACCTTGCGTCGCGTCAATATTTAATGAGGCGGTATCGCTCACCGTGCGACACACCAAACCGTGCATCATATTGTGCGTCACACCGTGTGTCACACCGTGAGGCGGTATCATTTTCATACGCAGAATAGGGGGATATCTACTCATTTACTTAATTTAGATAGCTCTTCGTTGTTGATTATTGTCTTAAAATAATAAACACTACCGGCCAATACAAACTTACAAATATCTTAGGGTGAGGCCAGTGAAATCTCCTTGGGCAGGTAGTAGGGTTAAATGGTTGTTTTCTAGATAACTAACAAAATCAAAAAAGCGAAAACAACCTAATGAGATTTAGTACCGAAGATACCGGTGATGCAATTAACAAAATCTAAAGGTAACTTACATGATAACACTTGGATTTGAGGAGCGATCAATAGCAGTGAAGGTGCCTTCTTGGATATAAGAAAGTTCGTTGTAGCTAACATCCCTACAAAATCCATAGGAAGAAAACCCAATATAGCCTGCACAACGGTTTGTTGCATTAGAGTAGTTCTACGCTTTAGGGATTGGGTGGCAACTGAGTAGAGTGGTATACTACCAGTACAGGCAGACGTTATTTTGTAAAGAGTACAACTAAAGACTGGTGGATCAAAGTTTGGATGATTATGTGGCTGAGTAAATACTAAGGGGTGTAAATTAAATTACCTATAGTAGGTCAACTGAGCTATAAGACCATCCAATTCGCAATACTAAAGGTACTATAAGTAGTTTATAAGTATAGTATATAAGTATAGTATATAAGTATACAGTAGTATATAAGTATATATATATATATATAGTATATAGTATATAAGTATTATAAAAGCACTATAGTACAAAACTCTGGTACAACAGTCCATCAATAGGTTGCTTTCAATAACGTTATATAATAAATATATTAGATTTTTAATTTTCCAGATTTTAATAGTTCACCTGAGCTTCAGTTTTTAAGGACTCCACGATATTCGTTGACTAAGAAATTTAACTCACTCTTTCTAACTATGGCACTTGGAAGTGTTAACATTAGTTTTTCGTTGACATGTAATAGTCGGACATTATGGGAAGTTACGAAATGTCTTAAACTATCTTTAACTTTTTTAAACTTTTTCCTTTTTAACTTTTTGTTTTAACTTTCTTTCACTTTTTGCGCCACTTTCACTTCTTTCACCACTTCACTTTACTTAATTTTTTATCAAGTTTTCTTTACTATCAAATTACAAAGAATCCATTGGAACAGTTTTACCAACGGAAAAATACTCATTGATGGTGAATTTGTTGTTTGCCTCGTCGGCCATCTTGTTAATTGAGCCTGGTCATCACGCAAGCGATTGCTTCATGTATATAAAGTCTATTCGCGAATGATATAGTGGTCATCCAGATACAAGGGTACGTGGAAGTTATTGAGATAGTTTCCTCAGTAAAAGTTCTTATTGACGCTGATATTGTGTATACCTCGATAACCTTTTCATTAACCGTACATTTCGCTCATGTGAGTATCCCAGGCATTCACATAAATTAAATTTGCGGAGGATACGGCGGTCATGTTAGCATAAAACATCAGAGTTATATTTTTTATTCAGCTAAATGATCGAAAATCTGGTCGATCTTATTCCTATACTATCCAAGTAAATCCAGAACCGGAAAATCCTTTTTTGAGTGTAACGAGTCGTTGAGAATGTGAATATGTGAATCATAGAATCACTAACCGAATGAATAACATTCAGATCACTAACACACCACACATCAGAAACTACATGTAAGCTACACAAATTAATATGTTAAATGTGTCTCTGGAACATTGTGTATTATAGATTAGATTACATTAATAGCATTTGATGTGGCTTGCCCGAGTAGCAGATATATCCGTTAAGCTGCAATGTGTTCAAAACGCGTGTGGCGCCGCTAGTTTGTTGCTCCCCTAAATTATGTCGCATTACACCGATCTTTCACGATTTACACTGGCTACCTATTAGGCTATGCATGGCATTTAAGATCCTTTTGATCACCTATAAGGTGCTAAATGGTATGGCTCCACAATATTTAAGTGATTTAATTACAACAATGACACTTAGATATGGATATTCTGGTAACTTTATTAGTGAAGTATTCAAATATATCAAGTAACTATTATGCTGGGATTGGTGGTTTTAGAGAAAGGATTAGACTGCTAGCTAGTAAATAAAAGTAATTAGACTAGTGCAACTACTATATGTAATTATCAAGAAACATATAATACATACAACCAAGAAAGTTTCTTCAAATCTTTAAATGCTTCTTTAAGAATTCTTCCAATTTTGTTGCTTCTAAGATTTCTAAGAAATAAATAACAATTAGATATGAAAACGAAAAATTAAATAATCACTCAGTATATTTTCCATACAAAGTTCCCAGTTTTTCCAAACCATGTAATGCTTGGTTCGGCAGGGAGGTGATTTTGTTGTTCGAGAGGACCCTGGTGGGAAATTAAAAAAAGAAATAATATTAGTAAAAGATATTTTCCATTTCAGATAGTATACTGTAAAAGGTTGGTGTACTGAAAAAATAGTGTGTAGGATGGTTACCACACATTGACGTAAGCTGGGAGACACAACCCTTTGGGAGGTTTAAACCCTGGGTCCGACCAATTGCTGCCATTGCAAACAGCAAATGGTAAGACTTTCGGGTCTTCTATGAAAACGACCTTAAATCGTAGGCCCTCATAACCGCTATCAATTAGGCTTCTAGCCTGTTGGGGTATTCTGTTCACCTATAAAAAGACTGATAAATCTAATAAACTAAAAGTTTCAAGGGAAGACCCTTTTACGTTTCACCCTCTAATGAACGACGAAAGGTGAGATCTCCTACATATGACTGTTTATAGGCACGGCCAATCTTTTACAGTATACTAATATGTATTTCTACACTGCCTATATGCAACTCAACACTTTTATATAATTTCCCATCGCTTTTCGCTCGCCAACGGAAAAAAAATACGAGAGATATAATTTTTGCGAAATTTATTCGTTTACTTTTTGTCGCAGAACGAAATGGCGAACTTGTTAATAGTATAAACAGAGTCTAATGCGGCAATCTCATTGGTTTTTCATTGTTCTCTATCTATATATCAACAATTAAATTACGAAGGTGGTAGGATAGGCAGCCCAAATGTTAATGTGATGCAAGCGACAAGCAGTAAAACTATCCCAACTCCTCTCTTCGTGCAACGCGGTATGTATATGTTGTACATATAAACAAACACTCAAAATTTAAAAAAAATACCAGAAAAAACATTAAGAAAATAACAACACTTTTATCACAAATTAATTGAATTTTGAATACTTTACACAGAGAAGAAATGCGCAAAAGTTTCTTAATGTCCATGCAGGATCCAGTTGCCTTCAAATTGAGAATTTGTGTGCAATCCGGGGGCATTAATAAGGGAAAAAGCTAGGCAAAATCGAGAAAACTGAAACTTCCAAAAGCTGGCTAGTATTATAAACCTTTTAAACATGCTGTTGACCACTCAGAAAATGTTTCTGAGTTCCTGACAGGGATCGAACCTGCATGCAACCTTCTTATTGCCGGTGAGATGCTCTAATCATTGAGCTACCGAGAGTGAGAGCGAAGCTAGAGGTTCAAGTATTTTTAGTGTTATTTCAATAATAAGACTCTCTTTAAAAAAACAAAACTAAAAATAAACGTCCCGGTCCACACTGTAATAACAGATGGTTAAAACCACCATTTTTTATGGGCTGAAACAGCCAAATTTATTGGTTGAAACAACCAAACTAAGGTCATTTTAACCAAAATATTTAGTTAGTTTAACCATTCAAAATGGTTAAATTCAAATTGAGTCTGATACAACCTATCAAATTGGTTGTTTCAACCAATCTGTTTTTACAGTGCATTGTAACGTCATTTGCGTTTCATATTGTACTTGTACATGTAGCACCAATATATCCACCTAACCAAATCAGTCAATCTGTATTTCTATATATACTGTTACGGATATGTCTATCTAGAGACATATTAATTAACTAGACGTTATTTGATTACTGAACATTTGAAACGTTTAGTATAGGAAATAAACACCTGTAACCCGAGTTAACAAATACTTACATGTATGACTTAGCATGCATGACTCAGCTATGATGTCATTTAGTAGTTACGTAAATACATTATAAATAGAATGAAGTATGTTACTATAATTATACACTCTAGAAACTATATAAGTAACGATCATACAATTCTCAGTCATGCATATGTATGAGAGTGAACTATATGTATCAAAGTGGTTACAAAGTCAGTCGTGGAATTCGCTGCCGCTGGTCGTTATTATTCCTTCCTTAGTCAAGCCATATGGATTGTTAACCTGTTGTCGGAATCTCCTATTGACTGTTGTTGTGTACAGACAGATAAGTTCTGAACTGTTTAGTTTAGTCTTTAATCTTTATAGACATTTTAATATCTACCTTAAGTTCTTTGTTTATAAATAAACAGCATTAAAAGCCAAATAGTTGAAGTCACACTTCTTGTTGCGTTATAAAAGCGTGTCACGTAACAATACTTTATTCACACTCCTCTTATCCTGCAATTTACTCAGCTTAACATTACATAAAAAGACATTAAGAGATGAAATCAACTTACAAAGTCGTTAGCGAAGGCAAGTTAGCGAATATATCCGGGTGTCTAAAGTCAAATTGGTTTGAGTTCATGCGGCTAAAATGTACATAAAAAGTAGAAAATGAAGAACAATTAAAGGTCACTCTAAACATGACAATACTATTACAAAAACCAGCACAAGAGTAAATAGCAATGTTTTGTAAGTTGCTTGCACTTACATAGTATTGATGTTTTCAGGAAATGAACCAGTTTCAACAGAAACGATCGCGTTATTTCCAAGGTACCTGAAAAATAAATAACTTAATTATAAAAATGTTGTAACTGGGAACAAAAAGCAAATATTTGCATGCGAATAGGAATTTTGTGTCTTGTATCTTCTCCGTTCGTTAGTCTATATGTATGTTAATAGTTACACATTAAGTGTAAATATAGCCAAGGGCAAGGGGAAGGGCCAACAAGACAGAAGTCCATTGTGTGATCCAAGATAATATTGACGACACAGATGTGCTGTTCATTCATTCACGCTGGTTCGCCAACGACAAAGGACGTTAAATAGAAATAATTTATTATTACACACGAATGTACAAGATAAACATGTGTTTACATTTTGTGTTTACAGACGAAGGTCCATTTATCACTCTGCCTAATTCAATACTTTGATATTCCTAAATAGTTATTTAACTTTACAACATTTTTTATATGATTTCAAAATATTTTATTTAAATATCGTCATTATGCAAAATTTATAAATATAATCATGTATTTTACTCCTTGCTTGGAGGAGTTTTTATTTAGTCACACTGATGCGGTTAATACGAAAGCTTGAGAATGGACAATCGTCAAACTCAAATTAAATCTTTGTCAGTCCCGGACAGGAATCGAAGCTGTTACTTACTGATTGCCGGTGAGAAGCTGTAACCATTGAGCTACCAAGACTCCTGAGTTGGAGATCGAAGATTACAATGGCGTACTAGTTCGCTCTCCATCCGAGTCTCGGTACTGCTCAATGATTAGCGTCTCACAGGCAATCAGAAGGTAATTGTATGTTCGATTCCTGTCCGGGACTAACATTTTTCTGAGGACTTGATCTTAACGATCCTCCACGTTCCTTCTCTTTATTTAATCAATATTTCTGTTTCAGCAACACATATTAATTAAGCCTAAATTTCCCCCCAAAATTATTCTTTTTAAAGAATGAGTGCCAGGGTGATCGATTGTGCATTTGGATATTTTAATAAAAATAAGAGTATTTATTTTATTTTACATACGGGTATTTTAATAAAAATACGTCGAGTTTCCTACAAAATAACATACCGGTAATGAATATTAAATAAGTTTTGTCTTCTCACAAGAAAACGATAATACAACTAAATTATAAGATTGCCCAGATATTGAAGGATAACAAACTTTGTTTACAAACGAATTTCATGGGCAGAAAAATGGCCGTCGTTGAGATTATGAGCGCGCAATGCATCACTCTGGAACTCATTCTTTAACGTTTTTTATTCAAGGGACAACCTGAAAGAACATTTGAAATTCAAGAAATCTATTTTATTAACCCCCCTTTCCAACACACATTTACCACACAGTTGGTGAAAAAGTCACTAGTTGATTTTGTCAAGAAATTTTCCATATTTAGAAATGAACTTCTAATGGTACAAGCTACAACATAATTTTGTTCAAAAAGCAACCTGATGGAAGCCTAACAGCAGAACAAAACTGACTTACATTCAAACAAAAAATAATACATCATTCTGGTTTCCCATGCATTAAATACTTACAACCTGCTTAATGTATCCAACGTCGAGAACGACCCGTTTAGTAGAAACGTTAACTTGTTGAAGGAGAGATCTCTATAGAGTAGAAAAATACAGTTCGATTATTTAATTATGAGACTAACAGAGGTAATTTGAATCCTTGGATTTAATTACCACTTTATTTATTTTATTTATAAAACATTAACCGTGTAATAATTTATCTAATAATATTTAATCTAACAATAATTTTATCTAAAATCATAAAACCACAAAAATACGTAGTAAGGCAGAGATAACAGAGCAAGGCTACAAATTAAGTGAAGAACAAGTGAAGGTGGAAGTATACATAACCTTGCAACTCGATAACTCGGCCTCATAAGATAACCATTACTAAGACAGTTAACAAAGTAAATTATTGTATGCAAGTTCATTTTTTAATTACTTGGACTTACATCTCAATTACAAATGGTAACCGACTCTTCATTTTAGCCACAGAAGGGACATATTGGATTCCATTCATACTATCAAGATGACTAAAACAAACAATATATACGGCTGAAACTAATATACTAGAACTTCCCGTCCGTCCGTCCGTCCGTCCGTCCGTATGTCTGTCTGTCTGTCTGTATACCTGCCTGCCTGCCTGACTGTCTGTCTGTCTGTCTGTCTGTCTGTCTGTTTGTCTGTCCGCAAATACTTTCCCATACAGACCGCGAAAACAAGGTTAATAAATAATTTATTGCTATCTTTTTTGTTACTTTTATTGATGAATGACTCCTGCTCACAACTCTGGTAGTGCTGGGGCTATAGTTTAGCTAACATATCCCTCGTTTGATTTTCCTAATATGAAATTTTAGACAATATGGGTTCTCTTTTATTATGTCTTGTCTCAAAGTCATTTGCTGGGCTCTAATATTTATCTTTAAATTACGTTTTCCGCCTGGTATATCTATTGCCACAGGATGGGTTTTGTTCTTGATGCATGATCTACAAGGACGAACACACAATAACAATTTGCTTTAGAAAACAAAGGGAAACCAAACAGATTATTATAAAGAAGATATTTGCGATTCGTACGTCTTTTAGTCCATGTGCAACGAGAAAACATGATATTAAACCATTCTGTCATAACATTAGTAATAGATCTAATTTGAAATCTTTAAAAGTAGACGATAACAAGAATTCTACTGAGAAAATCTAAATAAAACATTGAGAACATTTTTTAATTTCCACGTCACTCTCGATGACCACTCGAAGGCGTTTCTTCGTTTCTTGCTGGATGATGGTCAAAATACCACGATATAATGTTTAGAAATTGAAGCCATGAGTTACA
>JAYKKM010000144.1:805000-900000 GCA_035772405.1 Chrysogorgia sp. JL179-B06
TAAGTAAGTAAGTAACAACAGAATGCTTCGGAGCCAACCAAAACTCGGAGCAATGAAATGGGAAATAACGGCTATTTCTGATCAATAATATCAAGGAATTTTCTGATGCCTTTCTGACATAGATATCCTACCTGTAATAGTTGCATCAAACAGTAGATGCATACACGTTGTGCGTGTCTATTTTTAAATGCTGATGGACAAGTATAACGATTTTTATTTTGACAAATTTTGACAATTTTTACTAATTTCGAACTCTTTTTAGATATATACATTGGATTTGACTTTTTTTAGAAATGGAAAATGAATTAATCTTAAGCTCTATAGTTATATGTTTATATTCAATATTATTCATGTTTGTTAATATAATTTTTAACTTGATCGATTTATTAATAAAATATTAAAAAAATAAATAAAATAAATAAAAAAATAAAAAATTTATATACTTTAGCTACACGACAATGGTAAGTCTAAATTCTTCATGAAACTTCATGGAAGGAAATTTAACAATTTTCAATTAGGAACATTTATGTCACTGTATTAACCTTAATAATTCGTAAGAGATAAAACGATACGTAATATTCAATACTTAACTACGTCTGGCTCAGAAATATAATAAGACAATGTTTCTGTTGTTCATTTGTTATATTTTCACATGTGAAGAAGAGTTATGTTTTCACATATGAAATTTGATTGCGCGATAACATATTTTTACATATGAAAATATAGATTTTGAGAGCCACGCTTTATGCAACGAAATTATTATGATCAATATAATACAAATTATATTTATGTAAAGTTATGGATAATAATTATATCATTGCTCACAAGTATTGCAGTTTTGGAAGACTCTTGAATGCATTGAACACGATGGCCGTAATTCCCGGTGACTGACCTGTTAAAATTCTAAGAAAGTATAGCATTATTAATTTACACATCTGCTAAATCATCCAATAAATCACATATGTCATCTACCCTGACCCTAAAGACACGTATCGTCTTCAATATCGCCCGCCTAAATGCAGAACTTTTACCTTCCACCATTCGTTTTTACACGAGTTTGCAGGATATGGAACGTTCTCCGCGGAGAGATGCGACAAAATGGAATTATAATCATCCAATTTAAATATTCCTTTTATCACACTAATAATCCAGCTGTTCAGTAGCTGAATGGTAGTATGATAAAAGGAGTTTATAGGGATAAAACGCTTCTTTAACTCTCTATACACAACACTAGCGTACACGCTTAATAGGAGCAATCCACTGCTGCGTTGAGCTTCTGACATGATTTTTTGCATATTACGCAGAGCCAGATTAAGGGTATATTGGGCCTGGAGCTGGTGGAGACATTAGGGCCGATATTGGTGGTTTTCGATCGTTATAAAGTATATATAAAGCTGTCTTTATGTTTCAAAGATCACTATTGTAAATCTCTATCGAAAAATTGCAATCGATACAAGACGTTTATGAAAGTACGCTTACTAGCTAAAACCTTATTTTTAAGTCTGCTGACAAAAGGGCCTATTTTTCTCCAGGGCCTAGAGCTGCCGTCCCATTCGTACCGCCTTAATCCGGCTCTGATATTACGAACACTCTCGTAATCGTACCGGACAGTCATAATCATACATTATATAATGTTATATCTACTCAGTATTAGGTCCCAACCTAATTCACTTACGCTGTGATACCTGTACACAGCATTTAGCTGTTATGGCTCCTTTTAAAGCTATTTCCTGGGGAATAATATTCCTAACTAGACTACAATTCCCGCCTGGGAACCGGGCGATAGACTACAATTCCCGCCTACATTATCGGATATAGCTAAGAGGGATGGCTCAAAAGAACTTTTTTGTTTTTGTCTGGTCTTTATTTTTGGTTAGGTTAAGTTAGGTTAGGTTAGATTAGGGTTAGGCCGTTGGAATTAGAATATTTCTCAAAAATGTGAAGGTCCTTTTGAGTCATCCCTTTTAGCCTTGTCCTACATTATCGTGCTTGAATAAATATTTTAAAAATAAAACTAATATATAATTGTGTTCCTGAGATGTATTTCCTATTTGAATATGTGTCAAATTTGCCATAATTCACACAATATTTTCATTTTTTTTCAGATACGTTTTCGCTTTGATGGTCGTCTTCAACATTAAAATTAAACGATTATAACAATGAACAAACTGTTATAAGCAATATATATTTGGCTTTGTACTAATAAACTGTCATTAAACATCAATAAGACTAATTTTGACATTTTTCATGCCATTTTTCATTGCACACTGTTAATATTTGCATTAAAAATAAAGCCATTAAACAGGCTAAAAGTATTAAATATTTAGGAGTACTAATGGACTGTAACTTGAACTGGAAAGATCATGTCCTTTATGTTTCTAAAAAGATAGCGAGAAGTATAGGTACTTTAAGTAAACTTAGACACTTTGTTAATTCTAAAGTCTTAATTCAAGTTTATTATGCTATTACATGTATATATCCTTTCCTTACTTATAGTTGCATTGTGTGGGGTAGTTCTTATAAAATAAATATTAAACCTTTAGAGATTCTACAAAAAAGCCATCCGCATAATTACCTTCTCTAAATTTAATACTCAGGTAGTATAGAGAGTGGGGGTTCTGAGACCGGTGGTGCCGGTGGTGCTCTTCGCACCAACGATGACATCACTATTTCTTTAGGTGGGCGAGAATAAGCATGCCCAAACGATGTCACACTACGTAGTTCTTTAACCTTTACGATCCCTAACCCTAGTCTCGTGTACCGTTGGGACCCCATCACTGACTTCGTATAATTAGGTGGCCTCTTCCACCTTGGGTTCTGAGACGTGGTGGGGCGAGAACAAGCATGTCCAAACGATGTCACACTACATAGCTCTTTCACCTTTATGATCCCTAACCCTAGTCTCGTGTACCTTTGGGTATACTTAGGCGTATCGTATATTTAGGTGGCCTCTTCCACCTTCGGTATTCCTATCTAGCTTTAGTATCTAAATATTATGTAAATATTATGGATCACCTTCACCTTCACCTTCACCTTCACCTTCACCTTCACCTTCACCTTCACCTTCACCTTCACCTTCACCTTCACCTTCACCTTCACCTTCACCTTCACCTTCACCTTCACCTTCACCTTCACCTTCACCTTCACCTTCACCTTCACCTTCACCTTCACCTTCACCTTCACCTTCACCTTCACCTTCACCTTCACCTTCACCTTCACCTTCACCTTCACCTTCACCTTCACCTTCACCTTCACCTTCACCTTCACCTTCACCTTCACCTTCACCTTCACCTTCACCTTCACCTTCACCTTCACCTTCATCTTCACCTTCACCTTCACCTTCACCTTCACCTTTATCTTTATCTTTATCTTTATCTTTATCTTTATCCTTATCCTTATCCTTATCCTTATCCTTATCCTTATCCTTATCCTTATCCTTATCCTTATCCTTATCCTTATCCTTATCCTTATGCTTATAATTATCCTTCTTATCCCTCTTCTTCCTATTATCCTTATCCTTATCCTTATCCTTATATCAGCCAAAATGACGTAATGGAATCGGAAATTCCTCGGTTGGGGATTCAAAGGTACATGGGGGATAACGACAGGTCCTACTGGCACACGAGCTAGGGTTAGGGATTTCTGAAGGTTTAATGACGTAATATGAATAAATTTAGGGTTAAGGCTCCTCCAGGAAGACGAGAAGGCATGGCGTAATCTCAAAATTTAAAATGATGTAATGAATATTTAATGAAAAGGCATCCCTTTAGCCGCCATATGTTTATATCACAAAGGGATGCTGCCTCATTAAATATTCATTACATCATTTTAAATTTTGAGATTACGTCATGCCTTCTCGTCTTCCAGCCTTAACCCTAAATTTATTCATATTACGTCATTAAACCTTCAGGAATCCCTAACCCCCAACCGAGGAATGTCCGATTTCATTACGTCATTTTGGCTGATATAAGGATAAGGATAAGAATAATAAGAATAAGAATAAGAAGGATAAGTATAAGCATAAGGATATGGATAAGATAAGGATAAGGATAAAGATAAAGATAATGATAAACATAAGGATAAGGATAAGGATAAGGATATAAGGATAAGGATAAGGATAAGGATAAGGATAAGGATAAGGATAAGGATGAGGATAAGGATAAGGATAAGGATAAGGATAAAGATAAGGATAAGGATAAAGATAAGGATAAAGATAAGGATAAGAAAACGCCGATAATAAAGCGTGTTTTACGTCAACATCGCTGGCAGAAAGATTGGTCAAACCAGGTCCATTTCTTCTTCCAACAACGAGAACTTCTTCACAAGCATCGGAATTATAAGTTCCAACATTTTCTCAAACACTGGTTCGTTTAAGGTAATAGCTCTACCTGACATTAACAATTTGACACCATTACTATCTGTGAACACTTTCATATATATACGCATATCTTGAAAAAGCTCATTCGAATAGACGTAAACTTCATTTGAAGCTTCAGCAGTATCGGTCTCTCGTGTACAAAGTTCATTGGAGCCGCAAAAATCTCTCCGATTGCTGATATTGCTATCCAAGAAGTTGTTGAAGCACAGCAGACTAAACACTGTGGGTTTTTTCTTTGGGAGGGGTTTAAAAGGGAGTTTCAAGAATAGCGTATTCTTGAAACGGGACATTTCTGGCCATGCGGGTCACGATATGGGCCCTCCACGGGCCATCTGTGAATTTATTCTTAGTGTTGTCGCGAAAGCGTAATGATTGCCCGCATCTCTGGTAAAAACAAGGGCTAAAATTTATAATGGATGATATAAAAGTTTTGTGCTACACGTAGGCAAAACATTCGATATAGACAAGTCTTAATCATTGATGGTTTTGACATTTTAATATATCATATTAATAAGATTTTATCCATATCCACAAGCAATCCTTTTGTTTCATTCCTTATCGAGTTTTGAATGACTCATTAAGGGCACGTGCCATTGTCTCTTCATGTACTCTGAGGCGAGATATGTAAATAACAACTGCAAGAAGCAATTGGCATAGCAGCGCTCGCGTTCTTAACGCTAATTACTTTCGTTCGCAACACAGAGAGAGCCGCCTAAGTATACAAAGTCAGGATGGGGGTCCCAAAGGTACACGAGACTAGGGTTAGGGATGGTAAAGGTGAAAGAGCCTGATCATGCTAAATCGATTAGTTCTTAGACTCTACGAGTGTTAAATCCCGGCTACACCATCCCCGATTTTTCATGTCAGTGATACCCAATTCGTCCTAAATAATATCCATAATATATACTAGGATACTAAGGCTAGATAGGAATACCGAAGGTAGAAGAGGCCACCTAAGTATACGATACGCCTAAGTATACCCAAAGGTACACGCGACTAGGGTTAGGGATCATAAAGGTGAAAGAGCTATGTAGTGTGACATCGTTTGGACATGCTTGTTCTCGCCCACCTAGTTGCTAGGTTACATAATAAACACTGTTGACATGAATAAATTAACATACTTAAAAATAGTAACGTCATAGGTGGTGCAAAAAGTACCCTAAGTATACCCAAAAATACCTAAGTAAACCCAAAAGTACACGCGACTAGGGTTAGGGATCGTAAAGGTGAAAGAGCTATGTAGTGTGACATCGTTTGGACATGCTTGTTCTCGCCCACCTAGTTGCTAGGTTACATAATAAACACTGTTGACATGAATAAATTAACATACTTAAAAATAGTAACGTCATAGGTGGTGCAAAAAGTACCCTAAGTATACCCAAAAATACCTAAGTAAACCCAAAAGTACACGCGATTAGGGTTAGGGATCGTAAAGGTGAAAGAGCTATGTAGTGTGACATCGTTTGGACATGCTTGTTCTCGCCCACCTAGTTGCTAGGTTACATAATAAACACTGTTGACATGAATAAATTAACATACTTAAAAATAGTAACGTCATAGGTGGTGCAAAAAGTACCCTAAGTATACCCAAAAATACCTAAGTAAACCCAAAAGTACACGAGACTAGGGTTAGGGATCTTAAAGGTGAAAGAGCTATGTAGTGTGGACATCGTTTGGACATGCTTGTTCTCGCCCACCTAGTTGCTAGGTTACATAATAAACACTGTTTACATGAATAAATTAACATACTTAAAAATAGTAACGTCATAGGTGGTGCAAAAAGCACCACCCGCACCACCCGTCTCAGAATCCAAGGTGGAAGAGGCCACCTAAGTACACGAAGTCAGAGATGGGGTCCCAACGGTACACGAGACTAGGGTTAGGGATCGTAAAGGTTAAAGAACTACGTAGTGTGACATCGTTTGGGCATGCTTATTCTCGCCCACCTAATTGCTAGGTTACATAATAAACACTGTTGACATGAATAAATTAACATACTTAGACTTGAATAAATTAACATACTTAGAAATAGTGATGTCATCGGTGGTGTGAAGAGCACCACCGGCACCACCGGTCTGAGAATCCCCACTCTCTATACTACTATGGATAGTAAATAGACTGGATAGGAAACTAAGATCACGTGCGACGTTTCGAGCATGCTGATTGGTTTGTGCACCAGTTGATCGCGAAACCTAGTTGCCAATCGTGACGTCACAAAATCACCATAAATCGCAACCTTTAGCAATAATACAGCTAAAAACGATAGTCAAACTACCAAAAAATATAACAATGCCACTTTACGATGGAATATCCGACTACCATTACTCATTTTAGGCGAAAAGATCCAACTTTAGACGGTGAAAAACGCGTCCCAAATTTCAACTAAAATAACGGTAGTTTTGCGACGCCAGTTTCTTCACCACAAAAAGAAAACAGCTGAAACAAAGACGAACAACATTTACCTCGATCATTTGGTCGTGGCTTAGGCAGGTTTGTAAGACGATGAAACATTTTGGAATCTCAATATAGCTACTTGAATACGAAAATATGGAGAAGTCGACGAGAAACTCAGCAAAATCTGTGTACTCGTGACATCTTCGTGACATCACGAATTTCAACTAGGTTTTCACGCTGACGTCAACCAGTTTCCTATCCAGTCTACGTACTACGGTGGCCCATATACGCAGTGTACAAATATATATTCCAGTGCACAAATATATATTCCAGTGCACAAATATATATTCCAGTGCACGAATATATATTCCAGTGCACGAATATATATTCCAGTGAACGAATATATATTCCAGTGCACAAATATATATTCCAATGCACAAATATATATATATTCCAGTGCACAAATATATATTCCATTGCACAAATAAATATTCCAATGCACGAATATATATTCCCAGTGCACGAATATATATTCCCAGTGCACAAATAAATATTCCCAGTGCACAAATATATATTCCCAGTGCACAAGAACTCGAAGACTGGGAACGAGGTTGGCCCGTTTTAAAACAACATTACTCTACAGTATAATATTACATGTTACTTGCTGTTTAGTCGAAATTTAGACAATGTTTTGTACGTGTTGTGGTCGAGCCGTGGACAATTCTTTCACATTTTGTTCTTCCTGTGGAAATAGGATAGAGAACAATACCTTTTCCGAGGCAGATGAAGATCAGCTTCTCAAGCATTATTTTGAAGAGGGCTATTCTTACGACAAGATTTTGATGTTCTTATCCAAGTATCAGGAACGGCTATACCGATTGGGCTTGAAAAGACGAAATGTTAACTTCGATATCGCTGAAATACGGCAAAGAGTTACTGAATTACTAAATGGCCCTGGCTGTTCAGGAGGGTATCGTTCGGTGTGGCATAGCCTGCAACTACAAGGTGTACAAGTACCGCGAAGAGTTGTTGAACAACTTGTCCGAGAACTTGATCCTGTCGGTTGCCAAGAGCGCAGAGCCAAATCCCTGAAGCGACGACATTATACTAATCCTGGACCAAATTTCTCTTGGCACACCGATGGCTACGACAAGCTTAAGCCGTATGGCTTTCCCATACACGGATGTATCGATGGGTTTAGCAGAATAATAATTTGGTTGAAGATTACAAGAAGCAATAATGACCCTGCAGTAACCGGTAATTTTTTCATTGAAGCTGTACAAAACGAGATGGGCTGTCCAATTCTCTTAAGAACTGACAACGGAACAGAAAATACAGTTATGGCATCCATGCAGTGCAATTTTCGATGTGGTGGACAGGATGAAAGAGCTGGTGTCAGGGCTCATGTATACGGCTCTTCACACTCGAACCAAATAATTGAATGTTGGTGGTCATTCCTAAGAAAAACACGCACGAACTGGTGGATAAACTTTTTTAAAGACCTCATTGACACAAATGAGCTAAATACGTCCAACATCTTGCAAATGGCATGCCTGTGGTTTTGTTTTTCACAGCTTTTGCAGCAAGAGTTAGACGACGTCCGTGTTCATTGGAACAGCCACTACATCAGGAAATCACGACATGACACTGTTGCTGGAAGACCTAACGAACTATTTTATCTCCCTGAATGTCGCCAAACACGCAGCTATTTGCAGCCAGTTGAAGCAAACAGAATAACTGATATGTCAGACTACTGTCATGACTATGAGGAAGTATCTAATTATCAAGAGTACTTCAACACCATCTTGACTTTAGGAAACTTTCAACACCATCTTGACTTTAGGAAACTTTCAACTCCCTGGAAATTGGGAGGAAGCCCTGGAGTTGTACAGACAGTTCTCAATCATAGCAGTTTCCTGATTGAGATTATGGAATATAGATGTAAATAATACTATGGATGTTTTTCTTGTGATCATGTTATGCAGTTTCTTTCTGGTGAGAATTATTATGCATCATGTTTTACAAATGCTCTAACTAATGCCCTAGGCACTTACTAGCAGAGGGGCACTAATTTGAGCATTTATAGTAATTGATGTTTCCAACCATGGAAAGTAATTGATTACAGCAAGAAAAAGCAATATATATATATATATATATATATATATAAATCACATACCAGGCAATTCAACTAAAAATTACTATCAGGAAACTAGCTGGCATAAATTTAAAACCAACATTTGTAATAATGTAACTGTTAAAACTGTTAGTGTGTTTATCACAGGATTATTTCATGGGGGGGGGGGGGGGGTGAAACATGTGCAGAAGTAGTGATGTTCATGTTGTCACTAGAATGATCCAGCCTAGCTTTTGCTTGTCTGTCTTTTTCATGCTTGACAGGCAAAAGCACAGAACTAGTGAAATACTAAATAAATATAATGCTCATTTATGTAGCATTTATTACCTTATTATAGGAAATTAATTCTCTATGAAATTAATGCAAATTTTAAGAATTCATACCAACATATGACATTATACTTTAATTGCATGTGATTATTACAGCTCGAATATCCTGTGAAATTATGATCTGCATCCGGTGAGAGGGGGTACATGTATGCCCCACTTGCCAACCTCTCACATTCCCATTTCCCTGTGTTATACTTATATGAAATGAGTTGTCAAATCAAAAAAGGAAAATTAAATGCAAATCATATTGTTTAAGTGTTATCTTCAATGCCAAAACTAACACAAATTAACAACAAATGCTACATTACACTTTTCTGTTGTACTAACATGTCTGATATACTGACAGGCATTTTGCTCTAAATTTTACTGAATACACCACCATTCATTAAAGCTGTGAGTAAATGCCTGTGTGTACAATAATTTACTGTGCCCTCATTAACATACAAGTACAGCTTGTTGGAACATGTTTGAGCACTTGGAATACATTTAGTATCATCGTGCACAAAACATATTGAAGGAGTAGGCTCAAAACCAATAACGGGAACCATAGCTGCTCCAGTACTAAACATTAACATGTGGCTTGGTTTGATAGTTGGAATGAAGTGCAGTTCTTCATCTGTCAGGTCATCATGGCTATCTTTCAAAACTTCAAGAAGTGTTTTATCTAGTGATAAAACGGGAAATGTGATATTTAATTGTGACAGTAGGATTTTAATATTTCAATATTTTAACACTAAAAGTTGGTATTAGGCCAGATACTGTACATCCCTTGGGCTGCACATTTTGGGTGTATCTGGCTCAATACCTATATTCTAAGAATTTATCTTAACATAGTGAATAATGAAAAATATGCTTAATTCCCAAATGTGATGTACTCTAAATGAATACCTTCTGTGCAATTAACAAAGTCCAGAAATTTGGCAAGAACCACTTCTTCTGATATCCTTTTAATATTGCCTTTGGGAGATAACTCTGGTTTCATTATCTGTTTGAGTTCAATAGCAGAAAGTCTACCAGTCTTGCATAGAAAGATAAACTCTGCCATTGCAATATTACCCCGAATGATATCCATAACCTGAAAAAGATATCACACATGTTGATCAGGGTTTTTGTTTAACCTTTTCACCCATATACTGGCAGAAGGTGACCAAGCCTCTTCTGCTAAACAAAAGAGTCTGGCATGACCTGGCTTGGAGGTGAATGGCCTGTTACGTAACACCTATTAACAGGGACATAAATTGGTGTCAATGTCACTGTGTATGGGATGACCTCTCCCATTTGGGGATACAGTATTACATGTACAGTATCTTCAGTATACATGTACAGTACTGTACTGTATGTTCTACAATCTATTTTCTTGTCGTATTAGCAAGTTTATAAGCTCATACATGTATAAAGTAAAATTTCCAATGGTAAAACAAAATGGCAGAAGGTATATATATATACATACACATACTCTGTACATACATATACACGTATACACAGGGGCCGTGGAACAGGGGGCTAGGGTGGGCTATAACCCCCATTTTTTTGCCGATTATGTTTATTTTTATATGCTTGCCCCCGCCCCTCTAGATTAGCCCCACTCCTGAAGTTGGGGGGGGGGCTAATCTGGGGGGGGGCAAGCATATAAAAATACATCTAGCTTCCACGGCCACTGATACACACATATAAACACACACATATACACACAGTAGACATGTATAGTATTACTTTATTCTCCTATAATAAATACCTGACAGTGGCTTAATCCTGAGATTAACTGGTCCAACATGGCCTTGCACCGTAGAATCACATAATACTGTGCAACTTCTTGGACAAAACAAAGCCTTTTCTCAAACTCAATGGTCATGGGTAGGCCTTCAATGTCATATCTCCAATCACAGGTTTGTAGATACTGATTCAATTCATCTTGGCTAACAGCTTTCAATAGCTATATTAAATTACAACATTAAATCATAATGGCATCACTCTTGATTAATTTATCGTACATTTATTAATGATTAATTAATCGCTATGATTAATTATGCAATTATTAAATTATTTGTCATGTCAATCCTCAATACCACACATTAGTTTCATGGTGCTCCAAGCTAGCCCTCTATTACGATCACTGAATTTGGCAACATTTTCCCCAGTGCATGCTTTTGGCAAGAGAAATTGGCAGCCCACACAAGGTTGAGAAAATGAATGTATATATAAAGTACAGCAAGGAAAAATAACTAACATTTTCTAACGATTTCCTGATAGTGGCATTTGGGACCTCGGAAATTGTTGGACTGCAGTTTTCTAGTCCGCATGCCATGTAATGGCACACAGAAGGACTGAAGATCCGGGGAGGTTCACCACCTTGCATAACCATGGTAGCTAACATATTGCCTACAATCAGATATTCATCTTCTTGCAAGGCTTTCATGTTGAAGCGAATGATATGACCTTTCTCAGTAGCTGAAAGTTTAAATATAAGAAAACAACATATTAGAAGCTCGTAGTTATTTAACAATAATTGTAGTAGTGTGGTTCCTCCATTAGGGCAGTCTGCAAACACCCAATTATTTTGATATGATTTTTCTATATGGTTTTATCAATGAGAACATTTAGTATCAGCATCTGCAGCCCCCTTCCTAGTTCCTATACCCATATCATTCTATTCTAAGATCCAAAAGCATTGATTTCAAAGACAAGAGCATTAAGAACTACATGTATAATCCAATTACAGAGTATATTTACCAATGACTGTCTTACTATCCCTACAGATAGCTCCCAACAACAAGTGAAATAATTCGCGCCTTGGTCCACCCAAGTCCATGGCATCTTCCTCTTGTTCAGAAGTTGCAAACGTCACTTCGAGCATTCCAGTTCCCTCGAAAAACCGTTTTCTTTTAAAGTATGGCTTTGTTGATGCCCATATCGATGATCTACTTACAACCATTTTTCGCTTAGGCACAGCGACATCTACATTTTGCTGAACATGAGCCTTCACTTTATCAGAAAATATCTCTGCCGAAGAGTTTTCATGGCACATCTCACTGTTAGTCTCCTTTTTGACTGGGCATGGGGCAGTATCTTCATGTTGCTGCAGACTTAAAGGGGCGGTATCACCATCTGCGCATCTTTTCTGCGCATGCGAAACTTGAAAAACTACAGCCTGTAGGTTTTCAAGTTTGTTGATCCAAGATGGCGGACGAACAATGCGAGACACATGGTGGTAGACGCCACAATTCTGGCCGAAAAAGAAAATACAGTGGATCAACTAGTTCACAGAAAAGCTGGAACAGTCAGCACAAAAGAATATATTTGTCACTGACTATATTTGAGTCGTGGAAAGAGTCCAAAATCGTTGCTGGATACGGCTCAAGTAGCGATAGAGACTTTGCAACACATCTGCTCTCACTGGAATACCGTAGAAGGTAAGTATTATTTGATTCGTTTCTTCAGTTTTTCTCTATCTTATAGTATGTATTGCTGATATAAGTTTATATTGTACGCTTTCAGGTCAAAATGTCAATCGAGTCGATGCGCAGATATAAGCAAGCACGGTAAGTGTAAATTTTGTGAATTAACGTAATAATAATTTAGATATTCATAGTGTTATTCATCTGAAATTATTATTATTATTACAAATGCCTTGGCATATAGAACAAATATTGGTGAAGTTTCATATAAATCCCGAAATGATTTAAATGATATAAATCCCGAAATGAATGGTCACATTAGACTATCGATAGTACTATGTTTTAAATTCGGGATATTTATATAAAACGTCAGCCGCAAATATAAATATATTTGTTAATATATATATATATATATATTTGTTTAGGAAATACAACGTCTACCCCTATTAAGAGAAGAGAAAATTTGCCTGATTCCTATTCAATATCAGAGTCTCCAATCCTGCCTACAAAAGAACCATCACTACTAGATCTGAATGTGGAAATGGATAGTGATTCAAGTCTATTAGAAGCCCCTATGTCACCTCATGGAAGGTAGTTGTGCTATACTTGTATTAAACTTGTGTGTACTTTGATTAATTCTATGTTTAATGTTTATAAAACATGAGCAATGAGAGTGTCTAATAAGATGTTGAATTGAATACTTTAATATTCTGAGCTTTATTTTTATTTGTTCAAATATAGATCTACAATTGAACGCCTAAACGCATCTTTGTTTACCGATGATGAACCAGAAAGTGAAGACAACAGTTCTGATGAGGATATCAGGTAACAAGCCATGCATACTGGGAAAGCTCTCTTGTCTGGCCAGCCTAGCTCAAACATTAAGCTGCAACAAACCAACTTTATTCATTTTCTCTTCAAGGGAGAGCCTTGTGCATTAATGGTTAACTAGACTATCTCCCAATGCCCCTTGTTAACTCATTGAGCCGCAATGTGTCCCAATGTGTTGTTTATTAGACAGAGCTCTCTCCAGCAACTCACTTTTAATATAAACACTTTTATTACAGAGAGCCTGACCTTTCCCAGGCAGCTATATTTGAGGAATTAATAACTGAAAGAGGGTTGGATGGTGATGATTCAGAGGATGAAATGTATGTATTGATATCATTTACATATTATTTAATAATAATAATTGCAAATGGATAGCATGCAACGTATGTGGATATATTAACAAGTAGTACCATCAATATCTACTGTATTTATAGGTCAATGGACTTGAATGCTAGTATGGACATTAACAAGTAAGAATAGAAAAAATATAATGAATATATTGTATATGCACAGTTGAGACTATGTACAGTGTGAGAAATGTGATGCCATGACATAATGTAATTTGTTTTCTTTATCTGTTAGCAGTCCATCAGATAATAGTGGTGGTGAGAGTGATGATGATGCAGAAACCCCTATTAATATCACTACCAAGGGTCGTACCATTAGTCATGGACCACACCTTAAACTAAGTCGAGGTGATGACTTATATAATGTTGAGCGAGAATACAAAATGGTGAATGAAACAAAATTTATCTGCTCTCTTGACCTTCTGATTTGCATGTTTCAAGCTTGCTGTCAGACACCTGGTTGTTGTAACATCCCTGAAGTCATTTATCATTTTGTTGGCACAACTGTCGTTATAAATTGCTCATGTTCATCAGGTCACAAGTTTCGGTTTTGTTCATCACATGAAGTGAATGGTATTTATGCAAACAACCTCATGGCAGCTGCATCCATCTTGTTGTCTGGAAACAACTATGGCAAAGTGAAACGTATGGCAAATTTCTATGGACTAGCATTTCTGGGCAAGTCAAGCTATCACCGATTCCAACGATTGTATCTAATTCCAGAAGTAAATGAGTGGTGGTCCTGGATGAGGCGAGAAATTCTTAGTGAATTTACAGGAAAACAGATTGTTGTTGGTGGTGATGGTCAATGTGACTCACCAGGTTTCAATGCCAAGAATCTTTGTTACTTCCTGTTAGAAGTAACTACAAATTATATAATTGGCATTGAAATCCTGGATAAGAGACATGTTGGCCTCATCTCCAACAATATGGAAAGAGAAGCGGTGAAACGGGGATTGGAGAAGCTAAAGGACAACAGCGTAAAGATTGTTGAATTGGTGACAGATGCTTCCTCTTCTGTAAAAACATTACTTGGTTAGTAAATATTTCAATGACTACTCATAAATTCAAGTGCATATATAAATAACCTCAAAATTAAGGTAATGGATGCATAGCACAAAAAATATTGTCACTAAAAATTTGCATCCCGAAAGGCTGGTAAGATCTTCTGGCGCCTGCAGTTTGAGAGTAAAATAACAATTATTTTATGTCAATGAAATTTCAATCTTTTTAATTTTAGAAACCCAATTTGGAGGTATTATACATAGTCTTGATGTTTGGCACAAATCTAAAAGCATAAAGAAGTGTCTTACAAAGGTGTGCAATTGTTATGTTTTTATATTGTAATGTACTTGTGTGGGCAACAATGGTATTGCATTAAATACTCTGAAACTCTTAGTACAATTTCATACTAGTGCAAGTTAGTTCTCACATGTTCTTTTTTCTTCACAATGTACTTATACAAGTTGGGTAAGCCAAAACGAATGAAGAAGATTAAAGATTGGTCATCCCATATTGTAAGGCATTTCTGGCATTGTTCCAGCACATGTCGAAAGGATGAATCCACGACTGATGAAGCATCAGGCGCGGCGTGGCTCCAAAGTAGGGGCCGGGAGATGACATTCTAAGGGCCCATTTTCGGGGGGGGGGCATGCTACCGGATAGAGAGACTACAAGTTCATATAACATAATTATGCAAACATCTTATATTCTTTTTTATTAACATTGAAATGTGATTGATGTGATTATAGTGGTCCAACTTATTTTCCAAGTTACCGCGTGTATGTTTTTAAGAAAACGTTAGTCGATTGACTCGAATCACTCGATAGTACTGTTAGTCAGTCGAATTAGTCAATTAGATAATCAATAATCTCTTTAACTCTTTTGATGTTGATGCTAATTTATCAACAATTTTATCTAGCGATACTTTACTCAAAATGTCGCCCTCCACGCTCATTAACATCAAGCTGTCCAAATTTTCTTGGTTCAGGGAAGATCGCAGCCTTGTCTTGATCAGCTTCAGTTTTGAAAACGATCTTTCACATTCGACTTTTAATTGTGTAATGGCCAATGTCAGTGGGAAATGATACACGGTGTATACCTCTGAGTAGGCTGTGCTATTCAGGCTATACTTGTGTAAAACTTTGTATGCACACGTGTAACATGACTTGCAGGTCTTTCCGTTTTCCTTGCTCGTCGAGACTTCGTTTCCTTCTTGACTACCACCATCTTCTAATTCTTCTTGCGCACTGCCAACGATCTCGAATTCTTCTGGAAGAGACATGACAAGCCTTGGGTAGGAATCCATAAAACTTTCAAGTTGCGTAAGCAGAAGTTCTCTGTTAATCCTGTCTCCAAGAAGTTCACAAACTTTGCTTGTAGCGGACGGAGGAATGCCTGACTGTTTCAGCTCACTGAATCTTCTGGGATCAAAGCAAGCGAAATCTTTGTAGCACTTTTCATGATCGAGAAATCTTGCTCGTTTCTTTGGCAGAACAGCATCAATCTCTTGGTCGTTTTCATCCAATAGGATATTGACTGAAGCACAAAATTCCTTGACTTTCTGATAAACGCTCTGGAAATCGCGGTGATTTCCTTGTTTACTGTTTCCACCATTCGCCAAGCTTGTAGCATATCCAAACCTTTAGTCTGGAGATACAGGGATAGTGGTGTAATGATCTTGTATATTCGCAAGAAAACGAATGCCGTCAGGATCGTCTCAAACTTCATGAACTGATCCATTATAACTTTGGCGTCGCTTCTGGCGGATTCTTGACATATATTCTAACATATATTCACTGACATATATTCTAACGATTCTATAATCTATAATCTATATGCTGCGTTTGAAATTTGAAAGACCTATACTCCTTTGTGCGTACAAATCACAAAGGCCCAGTAACTACAAATCATTTATTTATTTAGACCCAAGATCACCAAATTCACCAAATAATTACTAGTTTACTACTACATGTCTTGGCGCTTAGGGGCCCCACAATCGTTGCCTCGTTGGGGCCCACCGGGAAACGTCCCGGTGGGCCACGCCGCGCCTGTGAAGCATTGAAAATTATGAAGGTATTACGTAATACGTATTATAAAATTATGATTAAATGCATTTGTGTAGCAGTAAAAATATATTATATAGATATAATCGGAACTCGGAAGCATTTAACAATAATTGTACCGCCAGTTCCAATTATAGTTTATGAAATACATCTTTTAAAATTTATTTAGGATAAGTGGATTGGATTGTTGCACCATATATGCAATGAACATGAGTGGATAGGTGGCAAGTGTGAACATGATGATGGTGACCATGATGAGACTTTACCCTGGTTCGACCATCGAGATGAAGATTTTACTCAGCTGCAAAAAGTTATTCTTAACCCAGAATTACTTGCCAGTTTTAAGTATTACACTCGTTTCAGGTAAATAATAATTTCATGCTTGGCAATGATAGTATAACTTTCTATGCTTAAAGAACCTACAACCGAGTGAAAAAGCATTAATTTGTTTTGTTTATCTATAATATTAAATGTTATTGAATATTTTGTACTTTGTTCATTTGCAGGCATACTGGTGGCATTGAATGTGCTAATAGCCTTAGCTTGACATACACACCAAAACGAATGCCTTTTAGGTTAGTTTCATTAGGTTATGTTGCAGTGTATCACATTTTGTACTTAATTCTCTCTAAAACGTAAAATATTTTAGGTTTTTGTTGACAAAAATGCTGCTTCCTTTTTTGTAGATACCCTGCAGCATACAGGGCCAGAAAGCAACTAGCTGCTATCGATTGGAATTATCATGCAAATCTGCCTCAAGCCAAAACAGAGTCAGGCGAGGAAATCATCACAAGGAAGTATAATGCCAGAACCAGACAGTGGGATGTGAAAATAGTTAAAGTGGAAAAAGGATATGAGTATATCCCAGTACTCATGTCGAGAATGTTGAGGAGGAGGGAAATTGATGTTGAAAGTGTAGCGAGACATGTTTCCCTAAATGACAGTGACCCAGCACTCATTTCACCTACCATTGCACACATTCCACCAGTACCAACCAAAGAAATTGTTCAACGAAAGAGCAGATTTTCAAAAGATGCTAAATAGATATTTTTACATATTACACTATATAAATTGTAAATATTATTGTTAGGGATGGACCATTAGAAAGGTGATGGTAGTGTGGAAAAATAAAGTGTTGAACAAAGCATGCTACAGTGATGTTAGTGAAAAAATGTGCATGCACAGAATGCAGGAAATGGCATTATTGATGTTTGAAATATCAAACTTTTACAGGGGAGCATGCCCTTGAACCTTACTTGGCATACTGAATTGCTGTATTTGCCTTTCATATGTAAATACACGTAGCACCAAACAAAACAGAAGTAAAACCTTGAAATATCTAAGGCCAAGTCACACAAGGCAATTTTTCTTGCAACTTACAACACAATCTCTGATACAGAGCCATGTTATGTCACAGAAACATGGTAAACACACTTTTCTTTGCATAACATGTCTCTAGGTCAGGGTTATGTGGGAAGTTACATGATAAGTTGCATAGTGTAATACTGCCAAATTAACTTGCAAAGGTACTACATTTTACCATTTGAAAAAAAAACTTGCAAGTTGCAAGGCATATCCAGAAATTACCCCCATCACTTTTCTAATGGTCCATCCCTTAACAATATCCCTGATTATTAAAAATATGTGTACCAAAATTAGTTTAACTGTGCAACCATGCATTAAAAATATAAATTATGGCCCTGTCTTTTCCTCATGTGGCCGTCAAGTGTCAATGATCCCTATACCCCATATAAACTCCTGTTACCGATGGATATCGTTCCCTTATCTTCAGTACCACACAACTAGGACAAACTCGTCTATTCCCCTTTCCTAAATAGCCATAACGTGCCAGTATAAATTGTCTGTAGGAAGCTTTTCTGAATGCCCTTGTACTATTATCTTCCCTGTCATTTCGAATGTCTCCAATATTGCGAATGCAAAGTTCCAATACATCGGGGTCAAGACACAACTTGACAAATCGTGATGTCAGGGTTATGCACTTTTTTTGACCGCAACATTTGTTCTCCACTTCTTGTGGCATGGGTCTACATTTCCCACATTTACACCACCCTGGTAAATCTGCAGGTGAAGTAGTATCCTGCGATGGATCCAGGTTCTGTGTTGTAGTGTTGCTAGAACCTTGCATATCCTGATCAACATTCATGTTTAATGGAACATTGTTTGCATGTTCTGAAGATGCTTCTCCAACCTCACCCATCCTTTCAATTGCTTCATCAAGATCATCTTCCATTATTAACAAGGAGTCGATGTAGTCCATGCTTCCAATCCCCCGACGAAGACTACGGATGGCTAGTTTTCTCACCATAGTGTCATCTAGTGTGGCTATAAAGTCCTAAAGTAAACAAAAAAATACTTAAAATAGGTTTTTGTGAGTATTATATTGTAATAAACCTTTATGAACACTGATTTTGTTCTTGGCATGGCACTCATAAGGCTATTTACTAGGCAATATGTAATTGAAAAGGACTTGTTGACAACAGTAAATGTGTGATCATCTAATATAGCAGGTTCATATAGAAATCATAGGTTTTAGGGTAAGCTTTTTTATCATTGCATGCATCATTATAAACTTGGTTTATCCATGTACCCTTGCCCTTGGGCACAGATATTAAAAAAAATGCAATGTAATTATTATTGATATCGTCTGATCTTCAATATTCAGTAAATAAGCAAAGTGAATTTATGTTAAAAAAATCTTGCCTTACAAATCATTTCAAGGTACAACATAAACTGAGCTACCTGCACATCTTTGTGTTCCTTTTCTCTTTGCGTTTCCTCAGACTGTTGTGGTTCGTGACTTAGCCGAAAACCTTGCTTGGACGGCTGTTTCTTGCCATGTGCTGCTGGCCGACTTGCACCTTGGCCTTCAGCGTTTTCTGTCGCTCCCTGAAACAAAGTCAGATAAAACATAAAATATTGAACTTTTGAAGGCAAGTTGCAATAAAGGATCTTTCTTTTGACAGATTTACCTTGTTTTTACACGGTTTACTACGTGTACCACAACGACAACTTTCGTTACATTTCATATTTTTACCCTTGCAAGGGCATCCTCGGGTGCCATTTTCCTTTCTTCTCACGGTACAAGAACTCTTACATTTACAATGGGAATCCTAAGGTAATAAGTGATTGAAGTCAGATCCGATGAAACATAAATATTTGTAAAAATATGCAAATAAATGCAAATATATTTTATTTCACTTACCATGCTCAACATCACTCGTGATCGATCACTCCTAAAACAATGGCGGATTATAGCAGTCGAGCGATTTCCGACAATTTCCGAACTTTTTTGTTATGCGCAGAAAAGATGCGCAAATGGTGACACTGCCCCTTTAATCGTATGGCTTCTTCAACAGCATCCAATTCAGTTAAATCAACAGGTCTAAATTCGAAAATAAAATATACTGTACTGTAATAATAATAAATATTTTTATAAATAAATTAATTTGTAATACTTTTTAATAATTTTATAGTTAAATTATAGATAAATGTTTATTTGGCAAAATATATTATTAATACTTTTGCCCAATAAATTAACATATAATTCATTGTTTTATTTTGATCCACTTAAAAGCACTCAAATTCAATTTATTTCATATTTTCTAAATGGCAAAATATACTATTTTTCAAACAATACTAAAAAAATTGATAATATATTTGAAGGAGCGTTTGATTTGAGGGAGCGAGCAGTGTGAACCAAAAGTGAAAATTCTGGGGGAGGTTAAAAAAAGGGAAAATCATGGAAAATCCTAGGAGTGGCAATGTAAACCAATGTCCTCAATAGAGGGGTGCAGAATAAAAGTGAAAGTGGCCGATATTATAACGTGTGACCTAAGTTTTAAATAAAATATTACTGTCATGTACTTACAAGAAGTCAGTGGCCAAAAATGAGTATTCATCGTCTGAGTTTAGGACCATTTCCTCTGACGTTTCTTGTAGAAACATGGCTACTTGTTCATCGACATCATAGGTAATGCCGACATCACACCTAACTTCTGCATTCTCTTTTTCGGGCACTTCTTTTGTAATTTCTCTATCATCTCTATCACGCAAGTCACTTTTCTTCGTCACTGGTGCAAGATATAAGGTGATCCTGGAGTATGACTTTCCCAAACCCTCTTTGTATTTTATAAGAGTAAAATCTTCTGTTGTTCCAGGAACAAGCTTGGCTATTGAAGCGTCTGGGTAGGCAAGCACATAACCCCTATCACGAGAGTAGCTACTATCGTAGGCTTCACGTTTCTGCAATGCTGATTCCAGGAGTTCTTCATACGTGGCCTGAACATTGATTTTTAATGATAGTGAGCTTCCTCTCACTAGCTTTAAGATATCGTCATGATACTCCAAAATACCGACGTTTATCGTCACATAAGTAGGGTTGTTTGCCTGACGCGGCTTCGTCTTGAAGAATGTTTGGCGTTCACGAGATTTTTGGGCCGCGAAAGACTTATAATTTGGCAGTTCCTTGGCCTTCTTCGTTACCGTCGGGTCTCCTGACTCTCCTTTGCCGCCATCAAATGCTGGTGGTCGACGCTTTTGAGCGGTGTTTATGAGCGGACTCCAGCTACTAGAAGATGCAGTAGAAGCTACTTCTATATTCTTTCCACAGGAAGGGCAAAATTGGAATGAACCTTCTACGCTCCCGCCACAAAACTTGCAGAACATTTTTAAAAATTAATGTCTGACTTTATTCATGTTATGCATACGCTTGTATGCATGTCAGGTCTAACTCATGTGTCTGGCTCGTTTCCAGTCTTCGAGTTACTCTTGTGCACTGGGAATATATATTTGTGCACTGGGAATATATATTCGTGCATTGGAATATTTATTTGTGCATTGGAATATTTATTTGTGCACTGGAATATATATTTGTGCACTGGAATATATATATATTTGTACATTGGAATATATATTTGTGCACTGGAATATATATTCGTGCATTGGAATATTTATTTGTGCACTGGAATATATATTCGTGCACTGGAATATATATTTGTGCACTGGAATATATATTTGTGCACTGGAATATATATTCGTGCACTAGAATATATATTTGTGCACTGGAATATATATTTGTGCACTGGAATATATATTCGTGCTCTAGAATATATATTTGTGCACTGGAATATATGTTTGTGCACTGGAATATATATTTGTACACTGCGTATATGGGCCACCGTAATTTACTATCCATGATACTACTTACTCATGCTAGTCATGCCAGTTATTCATTCAACTACAATTACTAAAACTGAGTGATATAATTACTTATTATACTGCACATTTTATGCATCAATATATCCAGGGTGATCTTCCGAAAGCATTTGACATTTTTTTTCTTTGTTACTAGTAGCAGAAAAACATTTTCACTTCCAAAAGTTCGTACAAATTATGGGAAGTTCAATATTCGGTATAATGGCCCTAGGTTTGTAATGATATTGATGTGTCATCTAAGGCATTGGGCAGTCGTCAATTCAAGCTCGTGAACATAAATCACAATTCTTAGTTCATATTAATATGTGACCGAATCTTAACATTCTGTTTTACTTTTTGTATGTCTTTGTTTTTATTATATAGAAGTATATCTTTATTCTAGCAGCAATAAATACATATGATTTGTTGGATCAGATAGGAATGCTTATCTAATGCAATGAGTGTTTTTATCTGACTCAACAAACTAAATTACCACTAATTGGATGCCCAACTAGATTAGCTTGTTGTAGTTATTTTGGGTTCCCAATCACTTAAATTTATGTTAAACTCTATTGTAAATAAAGGTAAAGGTGTAATAAATCGTTGTTGTTGTTGTAGTTGTTGTCGTCGTCGTCGTCGTCTTACTTCGTTACTTTTCCTTGGTGCTTTTATCGGCTCTGCTTTTAAGCCTGTTTATGTTAAATTATGCGGCCACTTAGGACAAAAATATTTTACGCTTGTGACTTCCGCACGCCGTTTTGTGACATGAGTCATATATATTGATAACATATGTATATATTACAAGGATACAGGCGAAAAGGTGGTGAACTTAGGTGGTGCAATATATCGATATTTTCGATAAATATCGATAGTTTCAAAAATACGATATTTGATATTGGATTTTTCGCATATCGAAAATATTGAAAGTTTCAACTTGACAACTTCATCTCTCTTTTTCGGCAATTAGTTTCGGTAAAGTTGAGAAAACACGTGTATGACGGCATTTGCGTGATGAAAGCGTATCGGTTTAAAAGCGAGTAGCGTGGTTGTAAACACAATAAGTGTGATTCATAACTATAATTTTAGCAACACCACCCACCATTGGGATTAACACAAGCGGCGGTTGAGCGCTTGAAAACAATAACTGATGACTCCATGTAAATGATTTTCCTCTCCTTTCGCAGTATGTCCGACGATATCTGGCGATTCAAGCAAGCAGCGCTCCGACTGAAAGACTATTCAGCAAAGCCGGACAAATAGTAACGGCAAAGCGAGTCCAGCTTAAGCCGAACAAGGCGAACATGTTAGTGTTTCTTGCCGAAAATTTATGAACAAACGTGCGAAATCGTTTATGCTTTAAGCTTGTAAATAATAATATAGATATTTAAATTTGTCGGCTGGTCGTTGTTTGTGTATTTTCACTTGTCTCAAGATGATTTTGTTAATAAAATCGAAATATCACGTTTACAATAGTTTCCTCTTGTTTTAACTCATATATTGCGTTTTTAAAGATGGCATTTTTCGGAATATGTTTTATTTTATACTTTTTAAAAATTCTGACACTACCATAGTGTTATCTACCGTTATAGCACAGTGATAACACACGACAAGGTCTCCAACAAAAAATGTCAGTCCACGTGTGTCAACAAAGTTAGTGATGTCACAAAGTTTCCAAATGAGAAGCGTGAATTTTTTATCCGGGTGAATATTCGCGCGGATAGGCTTCCCGTTTGATAACACTAGTGTACGTCCAAACCGTCAAAAAAAGTTTCATTGCGGAGAAACGAGACCTCGCAAAGCAAACAGCCCGTTTCCCCAAAAACCTAATACGTTACAGAGTCCTCAAAAGCCTAATTAGGAATTTGACTAGGATCTATTTATTCCGCTTTAATAAACGCACACATAAAATCTGTCGAAATTTGATATCAACAAACAATATAGGTATCAGCGTTTCCGACGTATACACTCGGAACAACTTCGGTTATGCCGACTCTTGCGTCCGGGACCGCCCCGAGACGCAAGACGAACGCAACCGAGACGCCAGACGAACGCAACCGAGACCGCCAGACGAACGCAACCGAGACGCCAGACGATCGCAACCGAGACGCAAGACGAACGCAACCGAGACGCAGACGCACTGTTAGGTTATTTCTGAGCAGTACTGTAGATATGTAATATAATTTTTGTTATCTATCTGATGCGTTTGTAAACGGAAATAGGCCTAAAACCAGAATGGTTTAGAAACGAAATTCTTTTGCTTTTAGCTTCAGAATTTAAAAAGATTACTTCTGAAAATACTTCCAGAAGATAGAAATAAATGAAACAGCTAGCAAATGTAATATAAAAATATAAAATTGACAATATGGACTATATCTAGCCTAATAATCGCAAAATTCACAAGATGTCACTTATTTAATAAAATTTGTTTCTGAATAAAATAATAACTTGCAAAGAGAAATGCCATGGGAGAGTAACAGTCTGAGAGCAAAGGTAAGAGAAGTACGCTTTCGCCTGACATGGGTGCACAAAATTGGATTAAACAATTTTAGAATCGAACATGAATCAACAAATAGAAGCAATATACGTACTGTAGACATTTAAACGGTACACTTGTTTTTAAAAATACTTACAAAGTCTTTAGTTCTGGTAAATTTTCGAATACCGGGGTATAGCCTAAAGTCGTCAGAATCTCTATTTTGTTGCTACGCAGGTCCCTTTATAAAAAAAAATTCAAATATCAAAAGAATACAATGCAGAGACATGACTATATAAAGATAATAGATGGCTCATAAATCATACTAATTGTTCTTATAATCTAGACATCCACTAGATATGAGATATTCTGCAATTTGATTGGTTCTTAAACTAGCAAGCTATCAGCTCATATCCTATTTGTAATGAAACAACAACATGGTGGAATGTTTTGGTAAAGTGAATGAGCAATAAATAAATATCAGGTATTTACTTGATAAAACAACACAAAAAATACTTCAAAATATTACGAGTGCCTCTATATCAGCTCATATGCGACTCGAGCTCATGGTATAATTGTTTAACATTTTTGGACACTATAGTAGTCCAACGTGCATCTGTCATTTTTCTTCAAGAATAATAATAATTATGCAATTGGACCCATTCCATCTATTGCAAAACACAAATAACTATAAGGAAATTATTCAATTTAAAATTTTGATTCAATATGTTCCCCTCGTACCTTAACGTACCTTAACGCTTTAGCGAACGGCATGAAAACTACGTGCGAACGGCGTTTGAAATTTTTAGCAAACCGTTCAAACGCCTAACGAACGTCGTTCGAACGCCCTGCAGCGAACGGCGTTCGAACGCCTAACCTGCAACAGCGTTCGAATGCCTAGCCTAACTCGCCTCTTTTGTTCTCCGCTCAATGTTGTACAACGTCAGTAACTCGAAAGCATTTTAATGCGTGGCTCATGGATTTTAAACGGCTGGTTTAAATGCGCGCGTCTAAATAATAATAATAATAATAATAATAATTGCTGCCGTAGGCAGCACACTAATCTTGACTTGGGTTGCTGTGTCTCGTGCCCAGACCTCTTCGCGGAACTATGTATAGTCGATCGACTTTAAATTACGATCATGGAGGGATGTTTGTATGTCCACAGATTTCATGTAGATGTTCGTATAATCGCCGGATGCGTAAACGATCCGAATCAAATGTTCGGAACTCGACGAGGGCCATCATACTTTTAGCCTGCGTACAGACGCTCGCGGGCGCAAAAAGGCGGCGCTAAGCCGATTATTTATGCCTTATAGTATATATACTTGCTCTATGACAAGTCTGCCTCTTGATTGTTTCGGGTTTATTTAAAGACGGGTTTGTTACGAGAAGACGGGTTTATTTCGAGAGTGGTTTGGTTTCTAAGACGGTTTGTTTCAAGGTTTTGAAAAGAACCTGTCTCGAAACAAACCCGTATTCTCGAACAAACACGTCTTTAAACAAACCCGAAACAATCAAGAGGCAGACTTGGAGCAAGTCTATGCTTATAGCAACTAACGAGTATTCACTAAAAGTTTAAGAAATCATATAAAAAGTTCTAATAGACAAATAGGACAAGCTGAAAAGCTAAAACGAAACAGTATAACGAGAATCGGCACACGACGGCTACCTGGAAAATCGAATGATTAACAATTCAATTCCCGCATCTCTTCGACTGTTTGATCATCCTCGAACCAAAATTATGCCGACTATAAACAGTCATCCTTCGAAAGTTTTAGCAAACTCTTTTAATAGTCTCGTTTACAAAGAATACGTTGAGGCGGCTGAGAAACTGTCTTCGACTCTTCGTGCAGCGGTAAACAACAAACATTGAAAACGGAAGTAGTTCTTAACCAATTGAATATCACGTATTAACTAAATTTTCTAAGCGACCAATCATGGTCTACTATAAAGATTCCTTATAGTAGCTACGTCACAGAACACGATTAACGGCGCTGGTTCATAGTCTGTGTTTTTCAAAATTCAAATTTAACAGACTATGGCGTAGGCTATCATACTTTGTGAAGAGAGCTTCATTCGTCAATCGTCATATAACGTGTTCTGCTTTAGTGATGAACTTCTGGCAGCTGTGCTTTAGCCTGGTTGTGCTTGCGAATTTTAACTTTGACTCTTGTCAAGGTAAGGCAAGTCATGGTTATCAATATCACAATTATCAAATTATTTGTTTGTGAATAATATTTACCTTCTATTTTAGGTGTATATTGGTGTGAGTTCGTCGTTTCTCACGATATGCTCATACACAGCTGTGAGATATATTGAACTGCATTTTTATACAAATTTATCAACTGTTATAATGTCAAGAAACAAATTCTGATTAACTTAGTTTATCAACTGTTATAATGCCAACTTTTTGTGTTCATATTGAACTGCATTTTTAAGCAAGAAACAAATTTTGCCCTTAACTTAGTTTATCAGCTGTTATAATGTCAACGTTTTGTGTTCATATTGAACTGCATTTTTATGCAAGCCTTGTACAGAGAGCTATGTTACTGTATACAACTATTTTATCTTTATGTTCGACTGCATTTTTATGCAACTGTTCAACTTACATCTGTTTAATATTACACATGTTCATGAACTACTATATTGTGAATAGATGTTGAGAACGGTTACAACACAACAAGTGCGGTACTCAGACGTGCAGCATGTGCAGGGGGGCCTGGCTGTGCATAATGAATGTCTTACCCCAGATAGATGTCTAACGTATCCCAGAGTGCCCCAGAGTTAGTACGTACCTATGGTCCAGCAAGCTCATTGTGAGCTCCATATATATATATATATATATATATATGTAGAACTCACTGCTCTGGTATTACCTGAACCATAACCGCATGGGTACGAGGCTATACTACCTCTGACTTGAGTTCAATAACTAGCCCACCACTTAGTTTTGCAATTTTGCACAATATTACGACTGCCTTGGATTTTGAGGCAGCACTTCCCTTGCGATAGTAACTTCTAGTAATAAGCAGTATTTGGGGCATCCTACAGAACTCGATGAATAAATCCTAAAACGAATCTATTTTTACAATTTTTCTAACTACATTAACTAATATTAATAAAAACATCCTATAATAAAATTAAAATGTAGATCAAAACTAGTAATATATGTTAAAAAGATAGGTCTTGATAGCAGATTTAAAATGTGTTAGGGAATCTAAACTTCTTATGCCTTTCGGTAAAGAGTTCCACAATTTAGGTGCAGCAACAGAGAAAGATTTATCACCATAGGACTTCATTTTAGAAGAACTTATTGTCTGAGGATCGTAGACAACGAGTCGGTATGTACTGGTTTATAAGTTCAGTTATATAAGCGGGAGCCTGAAAGAGCTTTAAATGTCCATAAAAGTAACTTAACTCTTTCCTGTCCGGCTGGAAAACATCCAAAATTGAACTACCTCTTTGTTCTATTGATATCTCGGGAAATATCCATAACTGTTGCGAAACCCATACCTTTTCTGAAAGCCCAATAAACCGACTGTTACCAATGATTTCGAAATTTCCGAACAAGACACATTATGTTAATATAAATTAGCATAATTATCATAAATCAGGTTGAAAAACTTCCATTTTTCTAGAAAAGACCATATTGCACGCCCGCGTAGCATCATGAAAATTCAAAATGCCACCAATCGCAGAGTTGTTTATGAAATCAATTCAAATTTGGCGCGTGAGTGGATCTCATGTCCCAGGCGCTTCTCGAATTTCAATTTTTAATCTTGCGTTACCGTCCGCCGTGCTTTTCGATTGAATTGAATTGAATTGAAAATCTTTATTTAAACAGGGTAAACCTCGTCAACAAAAAGATGCTGTTATCAATGAGGGCCCTGTATCAGAAATAAAAATTACAACATATACTGTAGAGTGACAATGACGGCATGCATAAGTCATATGAATATGCTCAAAGATTATATACATACATATAGCAAAGATACTGTAAATAATATACCAAGTTAAGTTAAAAATGTCCTTAATTGGGATTTAAATTTAGAAATAGTCTCAAGAGTTTTCATTTCAGTGGGTAGTGTATTAAACAGCTTAGAGGCTGAATAATTAAATGTCTTCTTGCCTATTTCAGTTCTCACTTTTGGAAGGTTGATATCTATTCTATTACGCCGAGTGTTATAGTTGTGGTGAAACAAAACAACATTGTCACATAATATTTGTGGTTCAAAGCCATGAAGGTACTTAAATATGGAGACACATAGATGGTATTTGCGTCTGTTCATCAGCGATGTCCAGCCCAGCTCTTCAACGAGATTGGACATGATTAGACTGCATGACAATTTTCCCGGCTCGATATTGTAGTTTCTCCAGTTTATCAGCAGTAGTTGGACTAATTTCATGCCATGCTATGTCACAGTAAGTCAAATAGTGGTAAAAATCATTGCCTTGTATATATTCGCAGACGCAAGGATAGTTAGATTTGTTCTCGCCTACTCAAAACGCTCCTAATCTGGTCGATACTTTTGACATAAGTGTATTGACATGGTCGTTAAAAATTTAGTTTCTGATCCAGATAAACACCAAGGTATTTAATTGAGGTTACTTGGTTGAGAATTGTACCTTGGATTTTGATGTCACGATTATTCTTGTATTGTACGCAGTTTTTGTTGAGTTCCAAAGGTTATTGTTTCTGATTTTCCATAGTGTATTAAAAGCTTGTTCTCATCCATCCAATGGCTAACGTTATCAAGGTCACGGTTCAGAGTTTCATGAACAGTTTCATTGTCCTTGTGTGCCCAGAAAATTACAGTGTCATCGGCATACATTATGATATTTGAGGTACTTAAGCAGTTTGGTAAATCGTTTTATAAACAATGTAAATAATATTGGCCCCAATACAGATCCTTGTGGGACTCCGTTTATAACATCTCGAGGCTGTGAATATACGCCATCAATATTAACAGATTTGTTGACGGGCAACTTAGATAGCTGCTCAACCATTCGTTTTCTTTTTCACTAATTCCATAACTTGCCAGCTTTCTACTAAGAATGGTATGGTCAACACTGTCAAATGCTTTTCGGAGATCCAAAAAAAATTGCACACGTCAATAAACTAGAAATCCATGTTACGTTTAATTAATTGAGTTCAGAAAGGTACGTAAACTGCAGTCCCCGTAGGAATATGATGCCTCGAAATCCACACTGGTAAGGCGATAGTAGTTTTTCTTCTTCGAAAGTACTCAGTAAGTTGAAGTTGCACAGCTCTTTCAAAGACTTTGGATATTGCAGGTAGAACCGATATTGGTCGATAATTATCCATAATTCTGCAAACTACCTTTCTTGTGTATCGGGATCACTTTTGCATGTTTTAGATCATCCGGGAAGACACCAGAACTGATTGAGAGATTTATGATTTTTGTCAACGAAGGTGAAATTATTTTCGCAGAATCTCTCAGGACACGAGGAGGAATGTTATCAATACCTGGAGATTTGGACGTTTTTAATGAAACGCAATTGTTTTTCAACGAAATCATCTGTAACAGGCATCATGATGAAACGGCTACTTGATTCTTTTATGGAATACATGCTATTTGGCGTGCCACCGCAATCGATAGCAGAGGACCATGACGTTGGAAGAAGCTTCTGAACCATTTCCGTAAAGAAATTGCAAAAGGAATTTGCAATGGAAAACTTATCTGTAATGAGACAGTTTCCAATTTTTCAATGTTAATTGATCTTTATTACGATTTCGAGTTTTACCATTTGGATAAATGTTTTTGATCGTTTTCCAAAAAATCTTGAGGATTATTTTTGTTTTCATCATCATTTGTCGATTATAACGACTATATTTTGCTTCGAATTTTTATCCCAAACTGGTCGTATTTCGTAATCGTTTATATTCCTTCCAATCTTCATCCGATTTGGTCTTTCTTGCTTTAATCAAATAATAGTCCCTTTCTTTAATTAGTTCTTTAATTTCACTATTAATCCAAGGGCAGTTTTTGCCACGAACTTTCTTATCAATTAGCGGTATATGGTTGTTTACAACTGCAAGGAAGGATGATTTCCAATTTTTCCAGGCTTGATTTACATCTTCACAAAGAAGCTCTTCCCATGGGACATTTTTTAGATCTTCATTAAACTTGGCAGCATTATATCGATTGTAATTTCGGCAGTTTATTGTCCTAGGGGAAAACCGATGACAGTTTTGTTTCCTTACGCATGCAACCATGTCGTGATCACTTAGTCCGTATCTAATGACATCGCATGAAGAAATATTCCAAGGATTTGTCGTCAAAATGAGATCTATGAGAGTACTGGAGGTTTTCGTGATTCTTGTAGGCTTTAAAATCATTTGTTTAAAATTACACACTCGTAAGATTTCTTTCAGTTGTTTTGTTGGGCAATCAAGCTTTGTAGATTTAAAATTGCAGTTAAAATCACCAAGGATTATGGCTTCTTTGTTCTCCATATTAACATGGTTGAGACTAACTTTTGAAATTTATCAGAGAAGAAATCCTTATCCGAATATTCAGAGTTTTCTGGAGGGCGGTAATAAGGCTACCTAGCAAAATGGTTTTTACTTCTTGTTTGTGTAATCTCGAGCCAAATACTTTCAGTTACCGCCTCTTCGAGATCATCTCTGCGGTGGGCGCATACAGACTTGTGTATATAAACTAACACACACCACCACCATTCCGGTTTCGATCTTTCCGATATATCGTGTAGTTGGGCATGTGAATTTCAGAAGTATTAAATTTCTGGTGATAGGTGGGTCTCCCCTATAGCAAGGACATGTATGCCAGGATGAGGAATGGATTAGGAGACGAAGTTCTTCGATTTTAGGAAGGTAGAGAACATATGTTAATATAACAGAACTTCAAACCACGGCAAGAGAGTAGTTCTCGCAATTCGTTAATTTGTACACAAGACTGAGTTATGTCTATGGTGTCATCTGGAATCGTTGAAGCTAACAGATTGCAAAATAAACACCTCCTTCCTTCATCATAATCTGGACCAACACATCCGTGATGAAAAACACCTCCACAGCCGTCTAATGAAGCCATAACCTTGTTGTGACTTTATAGGTTTCAAGCAAGCAACACAATTTGATTTGTTAATATAGCAAGGACCAGGATTTACAGCAATGTCCCCCACAGCCGTTGCAGTAAGGTGGATAATAGCGTCAATTGAATGATAAGACATATATTACGTCGATAATATACGTCGTTCATCTTCTTGCTGGTTGACATTTTCTTCGGCTGGACCTGCATTTGGCGATAGCTATTTCTCGTAATATCCTCCCCAACTTTGTATTTGGTAGAGCTGCTGTAGATCTTATGAGCATATATTTCATCATTAGTTGTCTTCTTCGTTGTAGACTTAGCATAAAACAAGTCAAACAGTATCAATTGAATAAGAAAGATATAACACAACAATCGTACGACATCGACTTCGGGGTCTTCTATGACCCCTTTTGACTGAGCCGGACAGGAAAGAGTTAACAGAGTTAAATGATACATATAGCTGTGTATCATCTGCACATAGCATACATTTCAATCCGTGAGCAGTTATAACATCTTCGATTTGCGCAAAGAAAAGAGAGAATAGAATTGGACTCAAAACAGAATCCCGAGGGACTCCATAGCGCAGAGTTTTTTCAGACGATTGCGTGTCCCTAACTATAACTGACTGAGTACGTCTGACGAGATGATGCCTATTCTACATACTGCCTCTTCAAACCTTTTAAACGCTAGGTTCAAACTTGAACGGGCGACTCGTGATTCAGGTCTCAAATACAGTTTTTGCCTAATCGGATTTTAAACGATTAACGTCACTTACAGATGACATAGTTCAGGTATGTTGTAGAAAACTTGAGCATCGATAGTCGAGATCTTGTTGACATGTAGCTCCCTAAAAATAAAACATGTTTTAGTCACGTTGATTGTGTTTTTTTATTATACCAGGTAACATCGTACAATTCATACGTTATTTTTACTTTATTAATTTTGCAATATAATTTACCAACGGGTTTACCAAACGCCAATTCTTTATTTATTTATTTATTACGATTCGCCATTGGTAAATTAACATATAAAATATAAGTCTGGCACTACAACTTACGCCAATTACTGTGGCCCCGTGTAAAATTAAAAAAAAACAAAAAACAATTGAGGTTATATTTGCGTAAATAAACACATTAACTTAGGTGAAAAGAAAAGTCTGTAGCAAAAATCAAAAACAACAAGTTAGGGATTTCTCGATTTACATTTTAGGCAAATGGATTTCCACGTACGTCTTGGTTTCAAGTAGGGTTTTCTTAAATGAACTAAACTTGAGTGTTTTGAATCTTAAAAAGTCCGGTAATGTGTTCCAAGTTCTAGTTACTTTGACAATGAAGGATCGTTGATAAGTTACTGTTCTGAGGTGGTCTAAGTTATTCTCTTTTGTAAAACTACGATTACATGGCGAAAAGTTCAGCCAGGACTTACCAAATAAAATCGTTAAAAAATAAACTGGGACGAAATTCCCCATGTAAACCGACGCGAGGAAAATTACGAGACATTTTAAGCAGTTAAGGGAGATGGGTTTTCCTGACTCGTTTTTGATGTTTATTTTGCCAAATCTTATTGGTTTGATTAGTGTACATATCAATGGCCACATATGATGGCTCGCAATAAGTTCGACGTCGGAAAATTTCTGCAATAATGTTGTGTACCTCAACCTTCGTGTTGTACCAGGATTTGCTTATAAGGAGTTGGTCCTACCTCTGCCGCGGCGAGATTATCACCCTAGCTTCGCTCGGTCGCTTGGCAGCCTCGCTTGCGAGGGAATAACAACAATATATATTGACCTCTATATAGAAATAAAAGAACTTCAATGTGTCGACAAATACTTAAAGGACATTGGCAACAAAAATTAAATTTGTCTAATATTCAAAAATCATTAATATTCAACAAGTATATTGTCCAATTGAGTGGACGTATTTCATCACGTGCAGGGATTTTATATTTTATAAAAGCCTTAAACCTTATAAAACGTAAATTAGCATTTCAATGAACATGAGATCGTTGAAATGCTAATTAACATGAACGTTTTATATAAAGAATACTAATGAACATGCAATAGTCCTTTAAGCGGTTGCCATTAATAGCTCAAAATGCGGACCGAAACGAACCAAATTTGACTCACATATGATTGCAAATGAGCTATTTTATTTTGTTATGGCCGCAATAATTATGGGTAAATGCGGACAAACCTGGTACTGACGTCATCTCCACAAAGTGCTATTTTATATAAAATTGTCGATCTAATTATAGAAAGTAAATCCATCGAGCTACCTGAGTAAATTACCGCCTATCAATAGCCAATTTCTAGTAGAAATTGAAATTCTATTTCAGTAATCTAACAATACGATACTAATGAACATGAAATCAAGACAAACCAACATGAGCATTCAACTTTTATACAAAGTTGCTTACGAATTTGAAAGCGCATACCTTCCTCGCTGTGACTGAGTGCGAGATTTTCAGACAAAGTGAAGATTCTTGATTTATCTTTATCTTCTTCATTGCAATAGTGTGATAAAATAGTGCAGAAAACCGCTCTCGACGAAACATTTTCCTGACTTGTTCCATTCGATCCTGTATTTTTGTCTTTGAGAAGCTGCTTTAAACGCGATCGAAGTGTTGACTGTTGAAGAAGTTTACAGTAATATTCGGCCGTGAAAACAATGACATGCAGGTAGTTTTCGTTAAACTGACTACTGACAGTCAATCTGACAGTGTCGAATATGAATCTATTAACACTATTATTGGAGGTCCCAAGAGGTTCGTTTTTCGGAAGCCGTGTTCAAAACAGCACGTGTTTTAAACAGTACTTAAATAACTCGTAAAATGATAGAGTAAAAACTTTTACAACTTTTCGGTATTTTACTTCCTTTTTGAAATATTTCAATTTGTTTGTTATGTAAATTAATGTTCTCTGACGTCAGGTGCTGGGTAGAGAATTTTCACATTAAAATATTAGTTGCATCTTCAAGTTTGTTCCACAAATTTAACTGAAAATGTGCGTATAATAACTCCTTGTGATAATGAACGTTGTAAACTTAGCAATCACTGAGATATAAGACTTTTTTCATGAGTAAGAATTCTCGACCCAGCACCTGACATCAGAGACCATCTCATTTAAATATGAAACAAACTGAAATATTTCAAAAACGAATAAAATACAGTAAAGTTGTAAAATGTGTTTCTCTATCATTTTACGAGTTCTTTCATATTAGAAAAAATTAATTTTTGTTCCCAATATCCTTTATGACTAATAAAACTAAAAAACCTACAGAATCTTTAAATGGATCAGATTTGAGAGTGCTTTAGGAGGCATATACGTAATATTATTGTTGCTGAGGTTTCTGGAAGAAAAGAGAAATGAGATAGTTTACACGAAAGGTAAATAAATTCAAACTTTGAATTCCTCAAACCATGCATAATGTAGTTTACAATATATTTATAACTAAATTCAATAAAATATATACTTACAAATGCTTCAGAAATGAATTGTTACCAAAGAACACTTGTAAATTAGTATATGTAATCGACTTAATCTCATTTTGATCTACAGAACTGAAAAGAACAGACCAGACCACAATTAGATTAATAATACATTATTAACAATCGTCACAATAAAATATATTCAATAAATCATTTGTTCCGTGACTTTCTTTAATACTTACACAAACTCCAGTTTCTTTGTATTATAGAAATCAGGAAATCTGATCAATTTATTTTTACTTAAAGATCTAAGAATAAGATACAGATATAGTTGTAAATATTAGAAAAGACATGAAAAATAAGGTAAACCAACGGAAGAAAAGGAAGAAAAGGAAGAAAATTGAAGGATGGAAAATAAAGAAACACACACTTACATTCTTTGAAGGTTTGGAAGGTTGAACATTTTATCAGGGATAAATTTTATTTTATTCTTTAGTAACACCCTACAAAATATTCAAAATTCTTAGTTAAAGTCCAACGCAGTATCGTGCAATACAAATTTCATCTGGGGAAAAGCGACGATTGCAAAACAATTTAACGAAACTATTTTGGGGGTTCGGGGAGATTCACACAGGGAAATTTTGAATTTCAGGAACCTCTGAAATGGCATTTCTGGTATATATATTGGAGAGAAAATTCTACCAAAATGTAAAGTTCTAAAATAAAATTTAGTGACAATAACATTGTCATAACAATATTTCTTGAAAATATGTGATCAGCAAGTTTTTCTAAACGTTGTTAGATGTTATATCAACAAGCATAATAAGAATAAACATGAAAGCTGCTATGTTCTCAAAAGAACCGGGTATAATATGAAAAGGAGAAATAGGAGAACTTCAATGTGTCCTTCTTCAGGTCATATATGGATGAATTTTACACATCGTCAGAAATGTCGTCCATTAATATGCGTAAGTACTCGTACTTAAGTAATTTTTGACACATTGAAATTCTTTTATTTCTCCTTTTCATATCAACAAGTATGTTGTGGATTGTTTTAATTATCACTATCACGGTTCATACATCGAATTGCAAGAAATTCGTTGGTCGCAAGCTTGTTGAACCTTGATAAAATAACAGGCTTTTCTGCAACTTGTTTTGTTTTTTTTAGTCGATTTTATTAGATATTAATGTAAATACAAAAAATACCCAAACGGAAAGAGCGCGAACGGGACTCGAGGACCCATGCGAGGCGCCTTCCCGTTGAAATTAAAAACACATAAGTCATAGATCAACTGCTTGGAATTCACAATGCACCAACACACGCGCAGACCAAATCCCATTCTTCCGAACTCCACTGAAAGAACAAAATGAATAAATTAAACTGGGTGGAATTCAGAAGAACGAGGTTGAAGCTGCACACATACAACGTTGCTCCGTGGAATCCAAGCAGTTGGCACATTGGAAAACTATCAGTGACAGGAGCAGTTACGGTATAATGACCATGTACAAGTCATATCAATGTCAAAAGTAGATGTTAGTAATGATAAATAAGTATTGAGTAAAAATCTTTTGAATGTTGCAAGACTGCATAGACTATTGGGTGGTGCTATTTTACAAACAGAATTCCAGAGAGGAACAATTCTGTTAAAGTAGGAGGCTTGGAAAGTAGTAGTTTTACAAGATGGTTCTTTAAGCATAAGGGTAGGATTTTTACAGATGCGGGTACGACTATGGCTAACAAACGAGACAAAGTTATAAACATTTAGATCAGAGAGTCCATACAAAGCCTTATAAAAAAAACATAGATCCTTGATTTCTCTGTCGTAAGACAAGGGCAACAGATTTAGAGCCAGAAGGCGCTCCTTATATGACATTCCCCCTATGTTGGTTTTAAGGATCCATCTTGTTGCACGTCTCTGAACGCGTTCAAGTCTTAACTTGTGGGTAATCAGAGATGGTGACCAGACTTCGGTGGCATAGCATAGCTGTGACTTTACGAGAGATAGATAAAGTGTTCGTCGAACATTACGGTCCGTAAGCAGAGGACAGGTTCTTCTAAGTAACCTCAGCAACTTGTTGGCCTGAGCTCCAATAGAAGAGATATGGGAGTCCCAGGATAGGTTACTGGTTACTGTGATACCAAGATCGATTTCTTTTTGGACACGTGACAGTTCAGCAGCGCCTAGATGGTAATCAAACAGAAAAGGCGATTTCCTGCGGGAAACTGTTAGAACCTTACATTTCGACGCATTGAATTTGATGTTAGATTCTTTTTAGCAGATTTGCAGCAAGCCAACAGTCAAATTAAAACAGTTAAATTAGTAGAGTGCTGCGAAGACAGTGTTTTGGATATATAGCAAAGTGAAAAGGTGGTAAACTGCCAAGATTTTTAGTGACGAAATACTGACGAAATACTGAAGTCAGTATTTCGTCACTAAAAATCTTGGCAGTTTACCACCTTTTCACTTCGTGTATAAATTAGTCTTGCAACAAAACTGTGATATTTATGTTCTATAAGAATTTATGGTGAAGGAAAATTTCGAGTGTTGGAATATATACATTTTAAGGCCAAACCGGGACCAGTTGCCAAAAATGGTGCATAGCACATTTCCAAAGCATACATATCGCTTGCAATCATATGCACAATCACTAGCTCCATGCTGCTGATACTCAATTCACTTCACACATTTCCAAATGACTCTTGAAAATATATATTTAGACATTAGAATAAACATTAGAATGTGGAGCAGTCGATTGGAGTTTTCTAGCTACGGAGTGCACATCGTCAAAAGCAACTTCGCGACAAAACACTCGTGCATCTTCCGAAAGTCAATACCAAAATCTAACAGTTCATGTTTAAATACGTATTCAAAAATACCTTAATAATTCGTAAGAATAGCACAAAGGAAAATCATGACCGTATCGTGTCTTTATATGTGATAAAGATTCTTCCTAATTTACATAAACTTTTCCTTCGATTTTCTCGGCGAAAATGACTTGAATCACTGAAATAGTTTGTAAAAATTGTTATTTAGATGCAGTCGTTTATGATACTTGCAGCAGTGTTTTATCGGCTCGAAAATACTTGGCTCGAAAATACTTGGCTCGAAAATACTTGGCTATATAGCCTCGTGTTGTGACGACAGTCACTACTATATTGGCATTCGTTAAACTGAGCAATACTTCCATGTTCTTCTTTAAAACACTGGTTACTGTAGTTCTTCTAAAATGACGAGCCATCGTCACTCATAACAGCATTTCTTCATATTATCCAGCCTTCAACCAGGGAAAACTCTTCCCCATCAGACCCTTAGTTGTTTTATATTACTAAAAAATAAGCTTCTGATTTTTTCTTTGGTAAAGAACATTTTTCCAGTCAGAATTTTACAAAATATACTTATATAATGTATATCACTTACAATTCAATAAGACTTTTCGGCAAAACAGTGACATTTTCAATGAATATTTCAATTTCATTATGATCCAAGATTCTGCAAAAATAAAAAGTGCAGAATAAATTAAAAGTTATCGTTTTATACTGTTATTAATCCGGGACCTTATCCTGCTGCATGTTATATAATCATGAAAGTGTGACATGTCCAAATCGTATTTTTTATTACGTCACTCGGGTTTCGAGTTATTCGCTTCAGTCCTATTATAGAGTTCAGAAACTCATTAATAATTCATAAGCAAGTAATCCAATGACGTGGAGCAAATCAATCACGTGCATGGCGTTTTATATCTGATAAAATCTTGTGTCATGTTTGAAAGCCTGGGCATGGTTTCGAAATTTGTCCCAGAGGAATGCGGGGTCGAATGTACAGTAGTTTACCATCATTAGTATTTTTTTATTTTAAGAATACTTATGAACATGAAATTTTATATCAAATTGTCATCTTAATACGAGAAGTTCAACGAGAAAGTAAAAATATTCAAGCAAGCTTCAACGAGCTACCTGCCTATATTTTTGAATTTACCAGAAAAAACCACCTAACAAGAAACCTAACGATATGATACGATATGTAATACGTACAATGAATAAGTCAGGACAAACATACATGAACATCATAAATTTATAAAATTTCTGACAAATTTGAAAGCGTACCTTCGTTGGTGTGGTATTTTTAGTCAAAACCGAAGCTACTTGAAGCCTCTTGATTTATCTATTGTATATGCTCTTCGTTAAAATAGTTTGATAAATAAAGGCAGAAAACCTTTCTCGATAAAACAGGTTCCTGACTTGTTCCATTCCAACCATTTCTATGTCTTTGAAGATTCTTGAAACCGCTCTTAAACGCGAAGTGTTGACTGTTGTAGAATTTTTAATTATTCTTCTGCAGCAGAAACAACGACATACAAATTTTCGTCAAATTGCTGACAGGTCTCGAAATTGAATGAATTAACACTATTGTTGAAAGTCCCAATAGGTTCATTTTTGAAGCTGTTCAAAACACTCGCAACACGTGTTTATGATCAAACTGAAGTTTACTTAATTACGTTCATAATAATAATAATATACAGTACATAATAATTAGGATTTATAGTTACTAACAATTTCTCCAATTTTCTGTTTAACGAAACATCAGGCATGACTTTCAATTTATTTTCCCCTAGTTCTCTAAAGACAAAAATGTTTGAATATTAAAATCAATGCCCAGCAAATAACGTTTAGGCACAGCATTTCAGTCGAACATTTTAATACATGATCAGAGCAGATTAACAAAATAACATGGTAAGTTCCTTATATATACTGTATATATACGTATCCATATTCAAATATAAAGTAAGTGTAATATTACATAAAGGGTCAAATAGATAAACTTTCTCTAAGAAGTAATTCAAATTCATATGTTGAAGAGGTGAGGATTTTAAAATCAGAGAAATCATAAATGGTGAAATGATTATGTGATAACTAAATAAAATAAAATAATTATGTAACACTGGATAAAGAAGAAACAGAACGTTTCTTTCCAGTTATAGGGGAAATACCCATATGTTCGGAGATTCGATTGTAAATGTGTCAATCAATCGATCAATCGATCAATCGATCAATCGATCAATCGATCAATCGATCAATCGTCCGTCCGTCCGTCCGTCCGTCCGTCCGTCCGTCCGTCCGTCCGTCCGTCCGTCAGTCAGTCAGTCGGTCAATCAATCAATCAATCAATCAATCAATCAATTTTTTTCATTATTATTTTTTTTTAATAAAATATTTAAACAGGATTTCCATTTCAGTTATTAAAACTGCTATCAACATGGGTCCTGTATATATAAGTAAATTAAAGTAAATCAAAAAATATATATATATAAAATATAAGTAAATCAATCAATCAATCAATCAATCAATCAATCAATCAATCAATCTATCAATCAATCAATCAATCAATCAATCAATCAATCAATCAATCAATCAATCAATCAATCAATCAATCATGCAATCATGCAATCAATCAATCAATCAATCAATCAATCAATCAATCAATCAATCAATCATGCAATCAATCAATCAATCAACCAATCAATCAATCAATCAATCAATCAATCAATCAATCAATCAATCATGCAATCATGCAATCAATCAATCAATCAATCAATCAATCAATCAATCATGCAATCATGCAATCATGCAATCAATCAATCAATCAATCAATCAATCAATCAATCAATCAATCAATCAATCAATCAATCAATCAATCAATCAATCATGCAATCATGCAATCATGCAATCAATCAATCAATCAATCAATCAATCAATCAATCAATCAATCATGCAATCATGCAATCATGCAATCAATCAATCAATCAATCAATCAATCAATCAATCAATCAATCAATCAATCAATCAATCAATCAATCAATCATGCAATCATGCAATCAATCAATCAATCAATCAATCAATCAATCAATCAATCAATCAATCAATCAATCATGCAATCATGCAATCAATCAATCAATCACTCAAGCAATCAAACCTAATTCTTCAGGCGTAAAATTGATTGAAATGTTAACAGGAGATAATACTTATTCTCGAACAATGTTATTCCATTTAATATGAAACACTCGTAAGAATGTTTTATCAGGATTTCCAAACACCGACACGTTTGTTGAAAACCGAGGCGAAGCCGAGGTTTTTTTAACAAACTTCGACGTGTTTGGATATCGTGATGAAACACTCTTCAAGTGTTTCATATTACATCTCAAACAAATCGGTCAGTATTTTAAGAGAAAATCGAGGTGAAAGTTGGCTTAATTTATGTAATTTCTTCCTCTGATATCCAAACCGCCGTCTCGGTTCTAATTTCTTTTGTTTTTGGCTCATGAATTATTAATGAGTTTGCGATATACTTATACATCTATGGCCAACTCGCGTATCGCATATTTGAAGGTATAGGTGTATATATAATTAGTTATATTTATGAAAATTCTTCTTACACCGATTCTTATCTATGTAAGAAGGATTTTCATTTTATTTACACACGTTTACAAGATTTACCCAGAAAATCAAAGTACAACACCCAATAAGTACACTCACTTAATATTAAAGCAAAATAAGAAATTTAAGACTGCAAACTGGCAGACAAACTATTAATGGCGGACATTTGCTCAACATTTTGCAACCTTAAATTAATCATTTCACTTCAATATTAAGTGAACCTACTGTAGGTATTTGGTGGTGTTCTTTGATTCTATAAAAAAATCGCAAGCGAATTTTAATCACAGTAGTACTTTACACACTGAGATTAATCAGACCGATTTCGTATCCTGGCATATGTTATATAACGGATGCCCCCACTGGTCTCTCTAGATGTCCTCATTAGTCTCTCTATACTTGGATTCTTCATCCTTTATTGGGAGTAGATAGTAAGTCACCGGCGGCCATTTTTATACTCCAATAACTTCACTTCCGGTGGCTTCACTTTATGAACTCGATGAGCAATCCAGCTAGATATAGAGCCATCAGTTGATGTTCCAATACTTTCCTTAGTAGATCCAATACATCTTGAACTCATTAATAATTCATGAACCAAAAATATGATCTTAATTAGTATAGGATTTTGATATTTCAACCTCACATTTCTCTGTAAATACGGACTTGTTTGACTTTGAGATGCCATTTCAAATCCTCCAAGCCGGCTTCACCTCAGATTGCAACTAATTGCGCGGACTTGAAATTCGGTTTGGAATATTACATAACATGTAGCTACGTACGTAATTGGCCCGATTAATTTCAGCGTGTAAACGCAGCTTCTCAAACTCATTACTGATTCATGAAGAAAATTCAAAATAAATTAATATTTAATCAGAATTTAGAAATAAGAGGAAGGTTATGGCCAAATTTTCCCAACTTGAATCTCGATTTTCTCTTGAAATATGGATTTATTTGAGGAAAAAAGACTGGACTGCATGCGCCTCGTATATTCAACCGGCTTCTCCGTATTTAGAAATCAGAGGAAGAACACTTACTCGTTATAGAACTATTACTTCAAAGCTTTAGAAATTATGTCAGGTTACTAATAAATGGAATGAAAATAATCAATATTAACTTACAGTATCTTCAAGTCAGTCAAATTATGGAAAACTTTTCCTTCAATTTTGGAAAGCCCAATATTAATCAATTTGCTGCAAAAAATGTCAAAAGATATCGTTAGGTAATTTATAGTTTACGTTTCTTAAAAGGTGAATACTCAATATTCAGTATTGTCATTTGTCTCAGCGGTATTAAGGCATGGCTCTTGACTTCGAACTGAAATTTCTTATTTTCCAGAGATTTTGTTCAAACTAAGTCAAACCATGGATAGTAGAGACTGGATAGGAAACTAAGATCACGTGTGACGTTTCCAGCGTGCGCGCTGATTGGTTAAGGCACCAGTTGATCGCGTTTAGTCGCGTGAAAACCTAGTTGAAAATCGTGACGTCACAAAATCTCCATAAATCGCGACTTTTAGCAATAATACAGCTAAAAACGATAGTAAAACTACCAAAAAATAACAATGCCACTTTACGATGGAATATCCAACTATCATTACTCATCTTAGGCGAAAAGTTCCAACTTTAGACGGTGAAAAACGTGTCGCAAATTTCAACTAAAACAACGGTAGTTTTTGCGACGCCAGTTTCTTCACAACAAAAAGAAAACAGCTGGAACAAAGACGAACAACATTTCCCTCGAGCACTTAGTCGTGGCTTGGGCAGGTTTGTGAGACGATGGAACTTTTTTGAATCTCAATATAGCTACCTGAATACGAAAATATGGAGAAGTCAAAGAGAAACTCAACAAAACCTGCATACCGCTCGTGACATCTTCTATGATATCACGATTTTCAACTAGGTTTTCACACTGACGTCAGCAATAGTTTCCTATCCAGTCTTTTTATTATCCATGGTCATACTTACCAAACATATTTATCATACAGTAGGAACTAATTTACTGTTTTGTTTCCATGACAACAAGGTCACGTGACTCATTGGCGGCCATATTGGATGAAAACATAAAACGTTCTTGAGGCACGCGAATATATACAATTTAAACAATTTAACAGCGCAATTTGACGCAAAATTTAATTACGTTTACCAGGAACAATTTGCATAAACAAAAATATTTGAGAAATTGTAATTAGAGGAAAAATCATTCGCTAAAGGTTTCCATTTACGGTAAAGCTATACAATCTGGCAATCTAGCTTGATAAACTAGATCAATATTTGCATCAAATTACGCTGTTCAATTGTTTAAATTATATATATTCGCGTGCCTCAAGAACGTTTTATGTTTTTATCCAAAATGGCCGCCAATGAGTCACGTGACATTGTTGTCAAGAGCCATGCCTTAATACCACTGAGGTTACGTTAAGTTACGTCGTTGGAGTTTGGAGTTAGTAACGATGTAAATGTTTTGCTGTAAAAGCTGTGTTAAGTTGTACTGTCAATACTCTGAGAAACTCTGAGCTCCAGACAGGACACGAACCTGCATGCAACCTTCTGAATGTTAGCCAGATGCTCTAACCATTGAGACACTAGAACAGGCTCAGATGGTAGTGAAAGGTTAATTACGGTAATTAAATCTGGGACGAGCAGGGCCGGATTAACGGCTTCGTAGGCCCTAGGAATTTAGCAGCATATCGTACACAAAACTGAATCTTTACGACTTTAGTTATTGCTGATCGTCGTTTATAAAATATATAAATATAAAGAAAAAATGTAATAATTTTCGTAGGCCCATTAACATTCGTAGGCCATAGACACAGTGCGTATAGTGCCTATTGGATAATTCGGCCGTGGGGACGAGTCGTGCGGTGTGTTCACAAGTACTTGTTGGACTACAAGTAAACAAGTCGTGTTGTAACAGTCAATTTCCAGTCAAATGCTGTTATATAGTTAAGTTAGGAAGTTCCAGGTTAAAGCTAGTAATTAAGTTGCAAAGGTTTCGCTGCGCAAGCTGTGTTAAGTTCTCAATACTCAGAAACTCTGAGCTCCAGAAAGGACACGAACCCGCAACCTTCTGAACGCTAAGCCGTGACGATTGTTTAGAGGTGCCAATCACCAAGAACCTGTAATTTTTTACCTGTAAATTAATGAATGCTAGTTAAAATCCAGGCTAGAAAACAATTAAAGATGAAGTCACAAGTGTTTTTAGATGCAAGGGCAGAATTCCCGACTACAAGCCAACATATATTGAGGGAGAAGAATTCGCCGAGAAGCTGATACGTCATTTCCACGAGGAAATGAAACACCTGGGGATCGCCAACACCATGGCTACGATCCAAAGTCAAAAGAGTCATTAACAGCTGCAACGTGTGCAAGGTGTACAGCGCAAAGCATTACCATCACACAGCGAAGGCAGTACCACCAAAGTTTCGTATCGAAGGAGTACGACCATTTGAGACGACAGGGATGGATTTCGCACAAGATTTCCAAGAATGTAATGTAATGTGATGTGATGTGATGTGATGTGATGTGATGTGATGTGATGTGATGTGATGTGATGTGATGTAATGTAATGTAATGTGATGTGATGTGATATAATGTAATGTTGCGTGACTTAGTGTAGTGTAATGTAATGTCATTACATTACATTACATTGCATTGCATTGAGTCACGTAACATGACTAAATGTAATGTAGTGTATTGTAATGTAATGTAATGTAATGTAATGTAATGTAATGTAATAACTTCTTATTAACCGAGAGCGCGGTCATTACGGGAAAATATCAGACCGAGGTCGTAGGGTGAGGTTCGTAAAAAGACCAAGGTCTGATATTTTCCCGTAATGACCAAGCGGTCGAGGTTAATAAGAGGTTTATTATATAATATATATTAACTTTACATACGTTTTGAGTGACAGAATCGTCATTTTCAATCTTGTTCTTGTTCTTCTATTGCTTTCATGACAGTAAGACTCTCTTTTAGTTTGTTCATCTTCCGACTCGTACATGATTTAGTGCTTAATTTACTAAATTCGTTCAATTTTTGCTGCTTTTCAAAGTTTCCTATCGTTGTTCGGCTCTTTAGTAAACAAAATGGTTGACAAAATCCGTAATCCGGACCGGTCCATTACGGGAAATAACGGACCGGCACGTGACGTGTCTCAGCTAATCAGAGCACGCAATTTCACCGGAAGTAGGTTGTGCCATATAATAATGTAATGTAATGCAATGCAACGCAATGCAACCAACGCAACGCAATGTAATGTAATGTAATCTTGTGAAGTACTACAGGACCCCACTGAAAAACACTCCGGTGACGTGGGTATCCTGATTAAATATTATTGTTATTATCATTATAACATTTATAACTTCACCATCCGTTACATCAATAACTGACTTCCCACCCGCAAAAAGCTTACTAAATGGGGAATAATGTCGAACTCTGATTGCTCCTTCTGCTTAAACCCTGAAACCCTCCTACACGTAGTTGCGGGATGTCAATCGTACCTACCACGATTCACATGGAGACATGATTCTGTTCTGAACTTTATTGCACAAACCCTACGACCTGTCAACAACTCTAATCTCTTCGTTGATCTTCCTGGATATAAGAGCCCTTCAATCATAACTGGTGATACGTTCCGCCAGATCTGCTTCTTGAACTCTCTGTCGGATATGAATCTAATCTCCAAACAAATGTTGATCGCAAAAGAGCAAGATACAAAGATCTCATTACACAGCAAAAGGAACATTTTAAATCCGTCAAATTTGTAAATTTGTCAATAAGCTCCTTAGGTGTTTTCTCAAAAGAATGTCATACCTTTTTAGATATGTTGAGCGATCTAGGTCTTGATAACAAACACCAAAATTATTGTATAAGGAGAATTATGTCTATCGCCATTAGAACAACATATTATATATTTTGTTGTAGAAATAAGGACTGGACAAATCCGGAATTACTGAACATTTAAAGATACATTTTAAATTAACTTTTTTTCTTTTTCTATATAGTTTGTAAACAATAAATAGGTTCAAGTAGTCAATTATAAATTACCTAAATTAGTGAGATTTATATTTGTATACATATAAAGAATTTCAATAAAGTATGCATTATTATTATTATTATTATTATTATTATTATTATTATTATTATTATTATTATTATCTGGAAATAACTAGAACGCAATCTGATAAATAAAAGCTAAATCCATTTATAGCCAGAAACACAAGGCCAAAGCTCATCGTGTAGGACAACAAGAAGATTCGAAAAAGTAAGATTTTGCTGGGGAGGAATTATACGAAGTATATATATAAGGAGATCAAAAATACCTAGTACAAAGTACTCGGGAAGGCAAACATCTCGTATGAACACCTTGAATCCATCGTACAGTACTTGATATTGAGAAGCATGTTAACAACACACCACAGTGAACAAGAAGAGGAACAAGTCCTGACACCAAATATCATCATATGGGGACAGAATGCACAAACAATTGAAGATAGCGAGTGGGACGGGGAAGAAGTCACAAAGTTACATGCACAACTAGAACAAAAACGTCAACATGTGTGGCAAAGATCGAAGAGAGAATACGTCGACGGAGAGCCACAGGATAAACCGAAGTCCCAATGTTTATCCAGATGTAGGAGAGATCGTGTTACTTCTCGGAGATGAAAATAATAGAGGAGAGTAGAAACAGGGCAAGGTGCGTTGCTGCGCGATGAAGACGAGTAAAAACAGCGAATGCCATGGATTAAAGATGACGAAGGACTGTACATTATTACTTATGAACTGTGAACATTTCAACAATTCAAATTTGTTACATTTAGTTTATAAAATTCAAATGCCTTCAATTTTAGAGGAGTGTGACCGGAAGTGATTCTACATTTACTAGCTTAGGTTACTGTGTATATAGAAAAACAATTTGCGAGAAAATGGCCTTTGTGAGAAAAACAAGAGACAATCAAGTGTGTATGTGAGCATAGTCAATCGAGATATGGTCTGGAAACTCAGCTAAAGTCTTTGTTCTATCTTTTTGTTCGTCTTTATGCAATTTTGTGCACAGTGCACGGTCACTGAACCTATTGTATTTTAGTATAATGAAGCAATCATTCAATAGAATCGTTTGGGTTTAATCGCTCAACCGTGTTGTTTAAATATTAATAAACCTAAAACAAAGGATGTACACGGTGTAAGGTATGGTTCAACATCAAAACGTAGCTCATTATAGTCGCTTTGAAGTTTGCCGAGTTTCCATACCAATGATCAATTTTATTTTTTGTTATTCAAGTAAATATAAATATCATAACCGTGATTCAGTATTGCAACGAAGCAAGTTTGGTACAGCTTCTTGTGTTTTTATATTTGCTTTTATTGGGCTCACAATGCGTGTTTTGGGAACGGCGTGGAGAGAATGGGGATGCGGAATTACAAACGCGCCCTTCCCTTGGCTTCCCGCGCATCCTGATCGCCCGCGCGCCCTCCAGCCAGCACTGAACTATATTTGTCGAACTCAACAAATTAAAAAAGCACAAGAAGCCTCTGAGGAGGAGAGTGGGCTCAATTTACATTGATAGAAATCTCAATCTGATCGAAAAGTGAATCGGCCTCAAGTTTCAAGCCATTTCAAATCAAGCGCATCGAAAATGATATTGGCTTATACAATGCATGGTCGACTTGAAATTTTCAAGACAAAACAAATAAACACTAATTTTTGCCGTATTGAAATTTCGATCAGACCCATGTAAACAGGCCCTAAGGCCTTATAATGATGAAACGGATTGACAGTCGAATCGGATTAAAAAAGCGCAATTGAAGTTAATCTGGTTCATATTTACATCTTGCTTGACACGCAGTCAATCAGAAAATTACACATGAGTATGAGTATGAGTATGATTTATTTTGAGTCGATCACGCAGGATAAGGTTGCCCTATTTATCCGAGCCAGAGGCTCATGTTTTAAGCGCTCGACTATTCAGTTTATCACTCTTAGGTGAACGGAAAACCCAACTGATAGGGATTCCGAGGGCCTACGATTTAAGGTCGTTTTCCGAGAAGACCCGAAAGTTTTACCATTTGCCGGTGTTCTTGCAAAGGCAGCACCTTCTCCTCAATTATTTTAAGACCCTGAGTGGTGGTCCGACCCAGGGTTTGAACCCGAGTCTCCCAGCTCATAGACATGTGTGGTAACCACTAGACCACTAGACACTAATCGTCTATGCGTATAAAGTTCATCTATAGAGTCAAACGGCCATCTTTATGTGAACTAGATTAGAAAATTTCGAACTAATTCACGATTGAGGCTGCGTTAAACGAGCAAAAGTAACCGGATTCCCATTGTTTTGCATCCTCATGGGAATAACAATACGAATCCGATTACTTTTGCTCTACAATGTAAAACGCAACCTGGATCTCGAGTCAATCCACTCAATGCCACGGCAATGATTGACTAGCGAACCATGCATGATCCGTTTCGATCAGGTCGAAACATTCATTAAAGAACACTGGATATTTGACTTGAACACTCAATCCGCTTCCTGTAAACAGGGCCTAAAGAACAACCAGTTTTCCTTGACATCAAATATATTTTCTTATCTGAACAATCTTTCTCGACTATCGCAATTCGCAAACAAGCGAAAAAATCGTATATATAGTGATCTGTATATGATATGTTTTTGTGATAATTACTCCAGAAACTGCAGTGAAATCATTTGATTCCTTGCGGAAATTTCGTAAACTGAACAGTGAACTCAATTCTCATCAACTCTCATAAAATCCCAAAGCATATTTATCTGGTTTGATTCCACCACCCCTTCGGGGTATGTTCGTACCATTTGTCTACTCTTTCTAGGTCATATTTTCCACATAGTGTCCAATGAATAATCCTTGCAACATTGTCATGGCGTGTTTTGTACTCTCTTTGAGCAAGCTTTGTATATTCACTGATTAGGTGTCCCACGCTTTCTCCCTTATTATTATTATAATTATAATTATAATTATTATTATTATTATTATTATTATTATGAGAAGTTCGCACAGCGTAGATGTTATCGCCAGGGGCGTACCGTACGGGGGGGTGTGGTCGGTAAAACGAGGAGTCGGTCGGTAAAGTCTGGCATCGTCGGTAAAACCGATTGGTCAGACCGGAAGTTGGGAAAACCTTGTAATAGTTAAGGCTGTCGGTAAACTGTTCGTCATATTAGATCGTTGGTAAAATTGACTTAATCGACTGTTTAAACTTTGTCGGTTGTATAAAATTCGATTTAATTGCATGGGTTAATGTTAAATTAATATTCCTGAGCTTACAAACCTCCCTTTTCCCGATTTCCGATCCAACCTAGTGACAAGGCAATGGAAGAAAATCTGCGCCCACGCATAGGCGTAGGGAACCCCAAAATTTAAAATGGGGGCTGAGCCCCCCAAAAAATCAGGACAAGCGTTGCTAAATTTAATGGCTTTTTTCTCAATTGTATTAGTACGACTATAGAGGCTAGGAGAGAAGCTACTTAAGAGTTAAGGTAATCTACCTACGGGCTTCATCTACACGAGATTTTACAAACGGTATAACCTGAAGTGTTAGCCAACCCCTTAACCCTTGCCACGCGAGTGTTAGATTGATTCCCAGACCCTTCTGTCAGTACTAGCTAGGCGCAAAAATGGCGTCACGGGAAGAGGCAGCAGGCAATTCTTGGATTCATTTGAACTATGATCGCTGCAGAATTAGATGCAAAAGTTTGCTCAAATTGCTGCAAATTGTCTTTCCGAGCTTCTAGATTTCAAAATTTTACGGGGAAGTACCCCCGCACCCCCCTAAAAATGCGGTCACTGATTACCTACTTGTTGACTTCAGCCCCCGCCTCGGCGCCCACGTGTTCGTCGGTAAAACTAAGATGATACACCCCCCATCCAAAATGGTCACGGTACGCCACTGGTTATCGCTGGAGTGGGACTGTCTACTGCCTGTAGACTATAAGCTCCGTCCTTACTGCATTATTGCAAAAACCTTTCTTAGAATGTGTGCTGTACCTCTATCGTAGGCTTGTATGCATTACTATTGAATACATACATTATCCATGCAGGTTTAGAAGAAGTCAAGACTAATATCATTGCTAATAATAATAATAACTAGTCCTGGGGTTTCCCCCGTTGACTCCGCAATGTCATTGAAAACACAGTTCTCTTAGGTTTTGGCATTTCACCCATCCTGATGTCTTCCCTCCATTTCTCTCTATCTCTCGCTCTCTCCTTTACATCCTTGTAATCACCAAACATCTTGGTCACGTCCGCATCCACCTCCGTTCGCCGTCGTCGGTCCCCTCTTCATTTCTCGTTGTCCATCCCTTATCTCCCATACTCTCTTCAGCAACCGATCGTCGTTCATCCTCGATATGTGTCCCACAAACGTCGCTTTTCTTCGGATCACTCTTTTTAACAATTCACCCTGTTCCATTTCTACTTGCTCAAAGACCGATGTATTTGTCCGCATGTCTGTCCATTTCACATTTCCTTTCAACCTCGCATAGCATGACTCCACAGCATTAATCATCCTCTTTTCCAATTCATTCATTCTCCAACTCTCACACCCGTACATTAGCTTCGATAAACATATACAATTAAAGATTCTATCCTTTGTATCTTTCGATACTTTCCCACTTCCGATTATCTTCGACATCCTCCATAGATCAGCCTTCACCATTGCACATCTTCTTCTCAGTTCTTTCATGTCTCCACCATCTTCACTAAAAATCCGTCCCAAATATTGAAAACTCTGCACCACTTCCACTCTCTCGTTTCCGATGTTTACTTCTTCTCGGTCGTCATCATCTCCTTGTATCACCATGACCTTTGTTTTGCCCCAGTTCACTTCCATTCCATTCCTCGTACATACATCTCTAAACTCCTTCAGGTTCTGTTCCAACTCTTGTCGGGTCGTCGTCACCAATAACACATCGTCCGCATACCTTACTTTGCAAATATCATTGTTAAATGCATCATTTTTACCAACAATATTTACTTCATTATGAACCAAAAGGAGTTTAAGACAACTGCATGTCTGACAGACAGCTACATGTATCTTAAAACATTAACCCTGGCCTTGGCCAAAAGAGTAAAAATTATTATTAAGTACTAACATTTCTTTGAGTCCTGCAGGAAGATGTCCATTTCTTATCACATTAACTTTCCTTCTCAAATTCCGTGCTGTCCTACATTTCCGAGAGAAGAACAGTTATTAATCAAGTATTAGTTTACAATTTCATCAAATTATAAACAAGGAAAGCTTCACATCACGCAAAGTTAAGTTAGCTAGGTAGAATATAATACTTACAGCTGGGTAATGTTTCTGAGACGACAGTCAAGTTCTTGCTTTGAGCAATCACATTCGCCTGGACAACTATCCGTGTATGCTTGATTCTTTCTTTTATACTCTTTCCGACCTTCATTCCAGTTATTCCAAAAGCCTAACCAGTCATCACCGTATTGCATATCACAGCGTGTGTTCCAATATTCATAACCACGCAGTTGCTCACTGGCTTTGGAAGGATATGCCAAGATAGCAATAATATCCGTGACAAATATGACTAAAGCGAACACTCTTGAAAATCGCAGCATGTCTTCTTGAATATCGATTTAAGTCTTGTCAAACTTCACTTGAAGCATATTAAAATAACATTCCGTAGTCGTCTCGCAGTGAAATTGTAGAATAAATTATGAATAATCAAACAAATCGTGTCTAGAACTTCATTAACTTCTCTTCTGGTCGTGATTAAGCGCTTCGGGGACATACATTTAAACTACGCGGCGAAGCAATGAAAGCAGTCGCGAATCATATATAAACACATGCGGCTAAAAGCTGACCACATCATTATGATTATGGTAATATGATACATGCTATGTCAATGTTTTCATTCTGTAGCGAGATTCCGATAAAGCTGGTTTATTGTCGAACTCTTCTGGGTTTATTTTCTTCTCAAGTTGCTTGCTGCTCGCTCCTTTGCACACTATATTTCAAGTTAGACACATCCCAAACGTTTTTAGAGAAAACATATCCAGCCGAAAACCTGCTGTTGTGGTGTTGTGGTTACCACATACCTGTATGTCTATAAGCTGGGAGACACAGGTTCAAATCCTGGGTCGGACCTCCACTCAGGTTCTTAAAAATAATTGAGGAGAAAGTACTGCCTTTGCAATAATATCAGCAAATGGTAAGACTTTCGGGTCTTCTCGGATAACGACCTTAAATCGTAGGCCCTCTGAACCCCTATCAATTGGGCTTCTAGCTTGTTTATTTTTATTGGCGGTTCATTTTTCAAGTTTTTCAATATTGCCTAGAGGAGATTTACCGTAGTTTAAGAAATGTTCTCATCTAGAATTGCGAAGGCATTCCAACCGAACTCGATAGTTCATGAAATATAGCTATTCCAACAATTTATATTATTTTTAAGGAGTTGATTTAACTCCAAAATGGGGATGAAAAAAAGGTACAGGATAAACCTTATTTATAAATGGCCGCCGAATTAATATTCTTTTATATGCATATAAATCGGCCTTTATGAAATTGTTTTCATGTACGAAATTGAAAAGGATTCTGACTTTAAAACGAGGTCATAAGTGTCAATTTATTGCATATAAAATAATTTTAAATTGTGGGCCATTTATGAATAAGGTCTATAAGCCGATTTTGTAGGTAGAATTTGATCACTTTTGGGGCCGGGTGGTTGCATTGAACCCTCGCGTTTGAAGTTGCTGAAATAATGCATGTAGAAAACATTTATTATGTCCAGCGAAATTACTTTAGGGCCCATTCAGACTCGGTGCGCGAGAACGAAATTTGGGCACTGCAAGGGGCTGTATTTGGTACACGGGTACCAACTAGCTATGAACAGGATTTTAGCAGTGGCCAAGTGGACGGAAGAAGAAACAGTTTCCCTTCTAAGCGCATACGGTGCAAGATAGTATCAAGATAGTATGAGCTCGAATAAAGAACTTTATGAAGATATTAAAATAATTATGAAAGATGAGTCACAGGTGGAAAGGACCTTTTCAATAGCATTGTAACAATGACCTTTACATGGACGGCGGACGGTCGCAACAATGGCATGCATTGACTCAATCTGTTGCAAGAAAATGAGCCATCTTCTTACACTTCAATGTAATTCACTGTCCTACATACGCTTGATGCGACGAGACGCCCAAATACGGCCCAAACCCTCAGTCATGATAACATTAAGAAGTCGATATCTGGCATCACAGTAAATTCTTGTTATATTTTCGCGTATATCTCGTCGACTCGATGCCTCGTGACGGCTGCGGCTGTTTTACCAAAACGGTAAAACATTATCAGAAATACTAAACCTGCGAAACAGACCATTATCTGGTTTATAAAAATTGAAACAGACGCGTTAAACATTATTCATTTATTTGAGTTTGTTTATTGAACGAACACGTCGCGAACGCTCTCACAATTAGTTAAGTAAGGTAAGGCGCCGCCTCCAATAATTTGCTAAAATATTTTGAAACATTCTTTTGAAGATGCAAAAGTCTGTTAGATATTATTTGCCCTGGATTTGAACATGATTTTGATCGAGAACTATCGCGCTTGCAACCCTGATAATTTCCGTTGTAAAAACACTCGACTTATTCCTTTTTTATTTATTTATTTATTTATTTATTTATGAAAGAAATATATCTAGTGTTTATGCATGTGATACGAATGCATGTAAACGTTCATATTCGTCGAATATCCTAAAGATATTAAATGTGGTACAAATCTAGCTCTCGGATTATATTATATATATATATATATATATATATATATATATTATATATATATATATATATATATATATATATATATATATATATATATATATATATATATATATATATATATATATATATATATATATATATATAGTACAGACACGTGTATATATATATATAGTACAGACACGTGTTTCGCTAGGCGTTGCATTATTTATATATATATATATATATATATATATATATATATATATATATATATATATATATTGAATTGAAATATATTGAATTGATAGTTGAATAGAAAGAAATGTAGGCAGACCAAAACGATGAATCTCGCGGTAGAAGAATCCAACATGGATACAAACGCTGCTCTTATTTTATAGGAGAATAGAAGAGAATGCAGAGACAGACAAAACTTCTCACCAGTCCATAACAAATGTTTTAATACGTTTCGGACATTCGTCCTTCTTCAGTTAAAAATATTTTTCTAATACAAGGTGGTGCTATAATATGCTAAAATTATACATAAATTAACATAATACAAAGTAAAAATAAGTCATTTCGACGTTTGACCTGGGCCTTAGATCGATAAGTACATAATTGTGCAGTCCAAATAGTAAAATTTTCTCTACATTCAAACTAGAAGTATATTGACAATCTTTTCAATAACAACAAAATCAAAATCCCCAGGATATGAGAGGTCTTGTTAAAATGGGTAGCTATCTCATATGTAGTAGGAACTTATTTCTATGACGAAATTTCGAGATTAATTCGGTCCTTTTGTTCAATAGTTGTTTTGGATCAGCTCTAACGATAGCCACTTTTTCAGAAAGACAAATGTCACACTTCCTACTGCAACATTTGTATGGGTATGCGTACGATGCGATGCTCCATTTGAGGGTGAAATCAACGAGTTGTCGTTAAGCTTCCATATATGTTTTGACAGTTCGTAGTTATTGCAATATTTCCTTGACCTAAAGGACTTAGTTAGTGTGGTTGTTGTACCTGGTCTTTAATTCACCTCCGAGGCCCATAATAAATACGTTTACAGGTGTTAGTTTAGATTATGATTATGATTGATTAGCAAGATTATGAAATTGCAGAGTCAGAAGTGAATGCCCTATGGATGGCAAGTGCCTCTCTAAGTGCACCGTATATAAAGCGGAAGTAGAGACTAACACTGTAAACGTATTTATTATGGAGCCTGGGAAGGTGAATTCAAGACCAGATACAACAACCACACTAAGTCCTTTAGGTCAAGGAAATATTGCAATGACTCCGAACTGTCAAAACACATATGGAAGCTTAAGGACAACGTTGATTTCACCCTCAAATGGAGCATCGCATCGTACGCATACCCATACCAATGTGGCACAAGGAAGTGTGACCTTTGTCTTTCTGAAAAAGTGGCTATCGTTAGAGCTGACCCAAAACAACTATTGAACAAAAGGACCGAATTAATCTCGAAATGTCGTCATAGAAATAAGTTCCTACTACATAATGCTAATTAAGGAAGTAACCACACCTCCCTTAGGGAATTCTATTAATATATAATCTAATGAGTAAGACAAATTTAAAATCACTTGTAGCCTGATGATTGTTGAATCAGTAAACGTGAAACTTTAAGTCGCTACCATATTGTGTCCCTCTTGTTCAATATATTTGGTAGATGGTACAATAGATTTGGTATAGAGATGACGTGTTCGATGTTTGGACATTTTGGTATTTACAGAATATATTAATTATATAAACATTTTATAGGATATTCGGCTCCACGGTTTGGAGCACTTGTTCCCAGGAAAACTTAACCTGAGTATTTCGAATGCAAAAACGGGCAGCCCGTGTAATCTTTGTCTGCAGATACATGGGAAAGAAGTTCAATCATGTACCAGAAACTAAATTGGCTGCCTCTGCGAGATGAAATTAATATATCAAAATGCATGCTGATTTTGAGACAAATTGGTGAATGTCCTGAATATATGAAGGATTTACTAGTACGAAATGCTGACATCAATGGTCGTGCTGGAATGTGCAGCTCAAGTCCCAGAGCTTTTTTTGATTATTCTTATTTTCGGCAAATTTTACCTTAAAATAGTTTTCCTTTGCTTGCCGAATCAGTTGGCATACTTTATTTTTTGCACGCTTGAAGTTTAGCCAAGAATCATGATTTTGAGATCTTTTTGCTTTCCTCAGGAGCTCATTTCGACGTTGTATTTCATCATTTAATTCACCAGTGAACCAGATAGGTTGACATTTCTTTTTAACTCTCTTGGTCTTTAGTGGAGCATGTTTATCTGATATATTATTGAAGAGACTGTACCAGGTATCGACAATATCTTCCGTATCCTCAAAGACAAAGATTGTGTCCCATGGGGCTTCAATTAAGTTGTTTTTATCAAGGTGTTTGAGTCCCTGTAAATTATTGGTGTGTGACTTTTTTCCCATTGACTCCTTCACCCTTGTAACGTCGAATAGCTACTGTGGGGAGATGGTCAGCAGAGGTGGAAAAAGTATCGGATCCTAGGAGCCTAGTTCCCAGAAATTATTTTTGATCGAAATTTTCACAGAAAATTTTACAGAAATTTTTTATGTTTGATAGTTAACTGCAAAGTATTTTTGCAGAACTCTGAAGCCTCTGTTACTATAAATTATACAATTATAATTAAATACCGTACCGGTAAATGGCAACAATCCAATATATTGATTAATCAATGATCATTGAATGATATTATGATCTCAATCGCGATTTATTTTCAAAAATATTTTCTGGGAAACATAATATTCCTCAGAAAATGTTTGATTTCTGTCAGTTCTTACTGTAAGTGTTCTTTCTTGATATGCCACATTGCCACTACTCGAGCTGTTGAGCATTTGGCTAAGCAACCTAATTTAGTGGGCCTGCAGTAATTGGTACATGCTGTTGCGGTTACCCAGCCACACTTCTTGTTCCTATGTAAATATTTTATAAAATTTAGTGCCAAAGCTTAATAAATAAATGTAATCATTTATTCATTTGGGTATTTGGTATTTGGGGTAGATGAATTTTATTTTTTGAGTAGTATCCAGCCTATGGGTATTAATGTATATTCAACAAATAATTTCCCAATGCAACCAGGTGATAAATCAGACATAGTTTGACGCTATTCTGGCTTAAAAGGTTTTTGAACTTAACTTTAAATGTTACTGTCCATGACCAAACGTTTCGACACTCCAATCTAGTGTCTTCATCAGGGGTGATCGTTGTAAAGTTAGGATCCCTATTTATACCCTCATATAGAACCGATGATGACGTCATCTATTAACAAGATGCGCGATTCAATGGGGCGTGGGCGCTATTGATATGGCAAGCAATTCAATTCAATTCAATTTAATGATATTTTAACAGCCTAACCTCGTCAGCATCAAATAGTTGCTGTTATCAGTGAGGGCGCTGTGATACAATACATAACATAATACATACATACATATAAAACACACAATGTCTGGCTATAAGTTCAATCTCAAACTATTCAGTTTGAAATAAATGTTTGAACACCTTCGTTTTGAAGCCTCCAGACAATGTCACTGATGGTATTGCGGATTAGTGGTAATTTTGGAATTTTCCCACGCAATCTAATGATTGGTTACGCACGTGTGTTTCGACAACGCAGAATTTTCCTTTTTTGAAAAGAAAACAGCCTTTTGTTGTTCTTTTAAACGCGTACGAAACTGGCGTTTAGTCTGACCGATGTACTCCTGATCAGTCATTGCACAGAATGGAATAAATAGCGTCTTTCCTCTGTTCCTTCGCAATACGATCCTTAGGTTTCGCAAAAATATGACCCAACGTCAAGAAAGGTTTTTGTGCAACTTTTACTTTGAAACTACCTAAGATTCTTTTAGTTGGTTCCATAATCCCTTGAATATACGGAACAACCGCAAAACCCATCACCGAACTTTCGTTTTCAGAGTTTGTACGTGGTGGAGTAACTGCAGGTTTTAAACAGTTTTTTAGAAAATCATTAGGCTAGTTATTTGCCTTTAAAGCGTCGAATACATGTTTTCGCTCACTTTACCTTGAATTGGAACTACATGTAGATTGTATGCCTTGAGCTCTCAAAAACAAAGTTCTAGGAACAGACTTCTTATGGCATATTGGGTGGTGAGAATCAAATGAAAGATATTTGTCAGTCGGTATTATGAGTAATACTCTTAAAAAAATCCGCAAATTCAAGGGAATTTTTGACTGTTACAATGGAATTTTTGACTGTGTTACCTTACAACAATCATCCCTGATGAAGACACTAGATTGGAGTGTCGAAACGTTGGATCATGGACAGTAACTTTTACTGTCAAAAACTTTACGATCAAAAACTTTTTAAACCAGAGTAGCGTCAAACTAATGTATATTCATATGCATAGGCTGGATACTACCTAAAAATCAAAAAAATAAATGCATCTAACCCCAGGGCATAGGCTAACAAAATACCAAAGGAATGCAGAAAAGCTTAAAAATTAAAAATGGCTAATTCCCAAATAAAAAATCTTCATATTTAATTAAGTATTAGGTAAGGACAAGGCAACTTGAAACAAATGTTCTAATGCCTTCAAATATTTAGTGAAGTTAAATCCATGGATAAATCGAAGACCATTTTGAAACATACTTCTAAAATTCATTAATAATTCATAATGAAAACACAAAGAAAAATCATAAGCGTATCGGAGTCTATATATGTGATATAGACTCGCTCTAAATTTCTCGCTGGGTTTTAACGGCTGAGAAAACGTTAATTTTCAAAATTACTACGCTATGAACGTATGAAGTGGTGAATTTTAGAAGTCATTTATACAAAACTTGTGATCAGGCTTTATCATTGTATAAATTACATATACACACTTGACACTTCATTTGCTACTTCACAGACCACTTTCATAATCACAACTAATTTGGATATTCTTTTATGTAATTTTAATAAGCCTACAGTATCTATCCTCGTTTGTGTGTCTGCAATTCAAAAGGATCTTTGCTTGATAACGAGACCAAGAAGGCTCATTTAGATGCACAAAATATTTAAAGCATTGGCCATTATGAAAGTGGTCTATGATACACCCAAAAATGGTTTAGGACTTGGCCAGTTGGGGTGTTAGGTAATATTAACCTAGCCTGTGCACAGCCTGAATATACCCTGTATATCAGTCTGTGACTCGCTTGATCTAAGCTTGTCGACCCCCGCTGAGCTACTGAAAACTAAGTAGTAGATTCTGATTGGTCCAAAACGCATGTGATGCATAACGGTTTATTTTATTGGAATATTGCGAATATATTGTTCCAAGTGAGCACTATGAAAAATGGCGGCAAAAACCCTTTGTTGATCGAAAAATCATTGTCTCTAAAAGAATTGTTGTTTTATAGTGATCATATAATTTAGTAACTTTGTGCTAATATATGTCCTGATATTTTTATAAATAAACTGCTTTGTTTGCCATCGAAATATCCAGGAGAGTACCCAGCGTTACCTGATCAATGGCAAAGGAAAACTAAATGTACGAGAGTTAATCACAAGTCTTCCTGTTCATGTGCATCTGTTCTCCTCATGTCTGATGTCTGCAAGTCATGCTTAACAAAGTTCCAAAAAGGCAAAATTATTAATATAAAAAAGAGTTTTTCTTAGGTATAAACAATGATTTTATTATTTCGCCAGTTTTCCATTTCGTCAAATTTTTGCAGAAATTTTTAGTCCTAAACCCAGGATCCCAGAAAGAAAAAAACTTTTTCCACCTCTGATGGTCAGATAAACCAATGTCCTTTACACTGACTCTTACCATTCTTTCAGGATAGTTTGTCCATATGTGGTCCAAGCACGAGTTTGACGTCGAAGGTCTTGTGAGTTGATTGACAAGCTGAGTCATATGCAAATTTTGAAGTGTTCTTATACAAGACGATGTTTATTAAAATGATTAGTTTTTAAAAAGTCAATATTAAAGTCTCCCAAAGTAATGATTTCTTTATGAAAGAGATAAGCATTTTCTATATTTTTACCGAGATTAATGTCGTTCTGAACATTTGATGAGGGTGGTCTGTAAACTCCGGCGAGGAGGAAAGAACGCTTAGACTTAAATGGGAAAATTTCCAGCCATACTACTTCAAGATCGGCCGATATCAAATCGCCACGGATCTTCGCTTGAAGATACCATTAACATAAGCGATAATACCCCCTCCCATCTTTCCAACAGCTCTATCCTTCCTAAACAGCTCATATCCCGGGATTTGTAGAAGTGAATCAGGTGTTTTGCTAGTGCAAAATGTCTCTGTTAAGAAAGAACATCAACTGACCTGATTGAAGAGTTGTTGTCTGCAATAAGTGAAACTGATATTTCCTCAAACTTGTTGTCCGTAAGTCGCTGGATATTCCATTGGCAGACTGACGTTGTCTTCAGACGTTGTTTGAAACACGAAGGTCGAAGGGACCAGGATTTGATGATATATCTCCACAAAGCATAAGGAACCCGGAGAGTAGGCCATAATTCATGAGTTTGATAGTTTGTAAGAATTTGACTGAGGCTGCCAAGTGCTTAGGCTTTAACGATGTAGCTTTAAGGTTTGTAAAAGATTCGTATCTAGTAGGTTGACAAATAACTTCAGATACATGCATAGAAGTGTTCCAATGAGGTTTTATAGGATATTCTGCTCCACTATTCAATTTGAATTGGTTTATTCTGGTGAAAGTCTTAATGTTCTTGATCTTACCTTGCACATATTGTCACTGCCATCTATGCCAAACCTACAGGTAGCCATTTATACTTGCCGTTTTCTAGTTCACACCCTCACCATTGTAAGAGAGCAATTCCATATGGAGTTGCTCTGAGAGTTCAATTGTTCTACTAATGAGTTTTTAAAGAAGGCGTCCGACGAATATAATATCTTAAACAGCAAAACTACGACAATGTCTTAGTGGATAGACAATTTGATAAGGCAATGCATAAGGATAGAGCCGACATTTTGAAACCAAAGAAGAAGTCCAGAAAACGGACTAACTATCCTTTGGTTTTAGATTATAACCCTAGGCTCCCTGACTGGTGTAATCATTAAGAAGAATATGCACTTGATAGAATCTTCTCCGTTACTTAAAGACATCATTCCGACTTTAAGTCGCTACCATATTGTGTCTCTCTTGTTCAATATACTTATTTAGCTCTATACGTACGTAAGTATTGAGCACTCTTTTACGTTCAAGATTTCTACATTTATATATATATATATATATATAATATATATTGTTGCCTGAAGATCGTGTAAAGCGTGAAACTCCGAGTAGCGACAAAAAGTTTTTACGCAAGTTTTTGCATAATAGTCAATTAAGAAAATGTAAGAACAGTAACAAATATTAACTGGAATTTATAATAATGTTTAAAATTACGTCGCGTATGTCTATAGCAAAACCTGCTACATACGTTATTAATTAAGGTAAAAATTAACACTAAACAAAGTTACAACCAGATAGCAGAACTCATTGAAGCATGAAGTACTAGCAGTAAAAAAAGTTCACCCAGACAGACATGCAGTTCCTCCAACCCTTTTTGGGAAAATCTTCATTTAAGACGATCGTATATAAGTCGGTTTTTATGTATTATTTTATACTCAGCGACTACATCACGCCTACCCGGACTGTGCGTGGAGCCGAAAAAGTGTAGTTAACTGGGAAGTTGGTGACGTCACACCTGGGGTAAACCACACCACACCAGAATACTTCTTGGTGTGGTTCAATTGAAAAAAGAAGACATTCACAAAAATCTAGTTTCCAACTTATAAAGATACGAGGATTGCTAGATAAAAATTTCGCTTAACCCTGGTTCTGACGTCACGCGTATATCGAAAATACATCCAAGATGGCGGCCAATGATTCAGGTTAGCAACTTTGACAGTGTAATTAATACGTTTTACGCGTAGTTTTACAACCTCAAGCTGATACATTCCGGCTATTTAAGTTAAATACTTTGATCGAAAAGGTACTTATTTTTTATTGCCAATGTCCTTTAATATGGGATAGCAATCTTATTACTCTAGTTAATACTCTAGATAATCCTATCTAGCCCTAGTAATCCGTTATGGATATTATTTAGGATGAATTGAGAAGAGATGAGATCGATATAGACAAATATATATTTTGCTTTTATATTTACAAATGTCTTACCAATATGAATAGGTTTACAAAAGGCTAAGCCTTCACCTCAACCCAGTCTGCTTTGACCTTATTTACAAGGAGATGGATGTTAAAAATGTTGGTCGAGCTATCGCATTTCTAACTCTCGTATATCGATCAAGCGATTCCTGTGACGAAGAAACACTTTGGGAAGCTGCGAGAAAAACTGTTGAATATCTTAAACGCATTGACGTTCACAGCGTTGGTATACTAAATGCTTATACTATATCGCCTGACAAAAAAAACTAAACATTTTGACCGAATTATCGCCTATCTCGCGTTTCGTTATGGGATTCCTCTAAGATACAGCTTTCCGAACAAACATTTCGAAAAGCTGTACAAAGAACGGTCAAATATTTCAAACATATCCATATCGAGAAACATAATGTGAAAATACTAAGCCAATTGTTTCTACGGTTTATATTTGCATATTTCGCATCAGAGCACATGTAGAGACAATGGCACGTGTCTCTTAATGAGTCATTAAAACTCGTTAAGGAATGAAACAAATTAAATGGGCGCTTGTGGAGAAAGATAAAACCTTATTACTATGCAACACAAATATTGAGTAAAAAGATTTATTTCAGTTCAAACGTATACATATTTTTCTATCGTTTGCTAAAACAAGGGCATATATGTCTTACAGAATGTCCCATTTCAAGAATACGCTTGAAGTTCTCTCCTCACACCCTACCCCTATATTTACACCACGAAACCCCCGCCCAATAGTGTTAGTTTTCTGTACTTAAACAACTTCTCGGATAACAATCTACAGCGATGGACGAGATTTTAGCGATGAAATAAGGGATCACGATAGACCAATGTTGCTGAAGGTTCAAATGAAGTTTACATCTATTCCGATCAATTTATTTTTAATGGGAATAGAGTAAAATGATTAATCATGGTTTTTATGTCTCATTCTTCTCCTCCTCTTGCTCCACATCTTGTTTTTCCTCTCTCTCCTGCTATCACTCCTACTGTTGCTCATTCTCTTGATCCTCCTGCTCCTCCCCTTGCTCCTTCTCCTGTAGTTGCTCCTGCTGCTGCTGCTCCTCCTGTTGTTCCTCGTGCTTCTAATCCTTCTCCTGCTCCTCCTTTTGCACTTTCTCCTCCTCTTGGTCTTCCTCATGCTCCTCCTCATGCTTCTTTTCCTCTTCTTGTTCCTATTCTTCTCACTATCATGTCCCACTTTCTTCATCACTAATCCTAGCTCTAATCTGTATTCATTGTATAGCGCCTCGTTAGTTAGTTAGTTACTTATGTCATATCCCTCATAGGCCCCTAACATCTTCCACCCTACTACAATCTTTAACCTCATTAGTTATTCCACTCGAACAATTCCGATTTCCCTTCCAAACCTTTTTGACATGATGTCATTTACAAACAGTCTCCGATCTTAGATTACGATGATGGCACGACATCATGACAAAATGTTTTGGAAGGGAAATCGGAATTGTTCGAGTGGAATAACTAGTGACGTTAAGGGTTGTCCCCTCGCAAGCGATAATATCGCCGCGGCAGGGATCCATTTCTCACGAAAGGTATGTATATATATTTATTTCAGCGGAACGTGGTAGGACCAACTCCTTATAAGTAAGTAAAAAGTCGTTTAGGGTGATCCGTTTGAACCGGACACTATTTGGGCAACGCGAAGTCGGCCATTGGCGATTTGTGATATGACGAACTACATAAAGAGGTTTTTACGAGGGGTATAGTATGTATTTAGACACCCTAATTTCAAATATGTTTTCAGAATTGAAAACGGATAAATATTGATAGAGATAACATTCAAAATAATATACGACGAAGAGGCCGGGCCGGCTGGCTGATTGCCGACTAATTTCTAAGTACATAATCCATTTTTAACGAAGGGCATGTACGTTCGCGTAATATAATAGACAGGTATGTTATGTATTTAGACTCGTTAATTCCAAATCTGTTTTCAGAATTGAAATAGAGTAAACATTGGCTGAGATAATGTTCAAAATCTACGTACAGAGAATATAAATACACGGTGCCTGCGTCCTGTGGACAAAGAATGGGGAAAAGAAACTCTAGGGTGGGCGAGGGGTTATTTTGGAACGTATTTATAGTTGATATTTCGCATCAGAGCACATGTAGAGACAATGGCACGCGGCTCTTAAGGAATAAAACAAAAGGTTCAAACGTATACATATTTTATATCGTTTACTGCAGCAAGGGCATGCCTCACAGAAAGTCCCGTTTCAATAATACGTCTGATGGCCTCTCCTCCCACCCCATACCCCTATTTTTACTCCCGAAACTCCCACCCATAGTGTTTAGTTTGCTGTGCTTTTCGGATAATAATCGACAGTGATGGACGAGATTTTTGCGACTTGAATAAACATTGTACACGACAGACCGATACTGCTGAAGGTTCAAATTAAGTTTACATCTATTCCGATCACATTTGTTTTCAATTGATGTTATTGCCAGATAGATGAATTACCTTAAACGAACCAGTGTTTGAGAAAATGTTGACAATTATTCCGATGAGTGTGAATATTGTTCAGGAGACGGATACGTTAACTGAAGACATCAACTTCAAGTTGGAAGAAGCGGGACCCTAGTTATAACGTATCTTTCTGTCAGCGATGTTGACGGCAAAACCGGCTTTAATATCGGCGTTGATAATTTCGAATGGGAATAGAGTAGAATGATTGATTATGAGAAAAATAATTTTTTTTTATTTCTCATTCTCCTCATGCTCTCACTCCTTTCTTCCTCTTGCTCATCCTTCTCCTCTTGCTCCTCCTGCTCCTCCTCTTACTCCTTCTCCTGCTCTACCTCTTACCCCTCCTGCTCCTCCTCTTTCTAATCCTCTTCCTCCTAATCTTTCTCTTACCTATCCTCTTTCTCTTCGTCTTGCTCCTCCTCTTTCTCCTCCTATTGTTCCTACTCTTGCTCCTCCTGTTGCTCCTCCTCTTTCTCATCCTCTTCCTCATAATCTTTCTCTTGCTCTTCCTCTTGCTCCTCCTCACGCTTCACCTCTTGCTCCTCCTCTTGCTCCTCCTCATGCTCCACCTCCTGCTCCTCGTCTTGCTCTTGCTCCTCGTCTTGTTCCTCCTCTTGCTCCTCCTCTTGCTCCTCCTCTTGCTCCTCCTCTTGCTCCTCCTCTTCCTCTTGCTCTTGCTCTTACTCCTCCTCTTGCTCCTCCTCATGCTCTTCCTCTTGCTCCTCCTCTTGCTCCTCCTCTTGCTCCTCCTCTTGCTCTTCCTCTTGCTCCTCCTCTTGCTCCTCCTCTTGCTCCTCCTCTTGCTCCTCCTCTTGCTCCTCCTCTTGCTCCTCCTATTGTTCCTCCTATTGTTCCTCCTATTGTTCCTCCTCTTGCTCCTCCTCTTGCTCATGCTCTTTCTCATCCTCTTCCTCATAATCTTTCTCTTGCTCTTCCTCTTGCTCCTCCTCATGCTTCACCTCTTGCTCCTCCTCATGCTCCACCTCTTGCTCCACCTCTTGCTCATCCTCTTGCTCATCCTCTTGCTCTTGCTCCTACTCTTGCTCCTCCTCTTGATCCTCCTCTTGATCCTCCTCATGCTCCACCTCTTGCTCCTCCTCTTGCTCTTTCTCTTGCTCCTCCTCTTGCTCCTCCTCTTGCTCCTCCTCTTGCTCCTCCTCTTGCTCCTCCTCTTGCTCCTCCTCTTGCTCCTCCTCTTGCTCCTCCTCTTGCTCCTCCTCTTGCTCCTCCTCTTCCTCTTGCTCTTGCTCTTGCTCTTCCTCTTGCTCCTCCTCTTGCTCCTCCTCTTGCTCCTCCTCTTGCTGCTCCTCTTGCTCTTGGTCTTGCTCCTCCTCTTGCTCCTCCTCATGTTATGCTTACGTTATATCACTCATAGGCCCTAACCCTAACATCTTCCACCCTACTACTGTGGCAAAGCTGTCAGTGGAATCGCAAGTCCATAGAATAAATTGGCTTAGCAACACTCGTTCGTTAATAAACAAGTTTTAATTCACAGACGGTTTCACTTTATATTTAGACAAATACGGACAGTCTGCTAAGAGCGTTACTAAGAGTCAGGAACTCGACTGGATGACGACAGCTTCCTTACCCCAATGAAGGAAATGCAAGGAATAATCAACTCACGTCATCTTTCTGTGAGCGAATCGACTTCTCCGGAACAGCCAGATCCGTTAACGCCAATCACCTTCTTTCAATGAAGACGAAGGTTATTATGCCAGCACCTGGTGTGTTCCAGAAAGAGGATACAGTTCCATCGCGAGCTTTGTTTACGCGCGAAATGTATATCAGGTGACTGCGAACTGCAGTAGAACTTCATAGCGAAGATTTTCTCGTTGCGGTCTGAAAACTTATAGTGCTGTATCCATTAGTCGATTCAGCAAGCTAGAAGCATGTATGTCTGTTATTGTTGAAATTACATGGCAAAAAACGAAAACACAATGAAACGAGCAATGAAGGACAAAAATACGATGCTGCCATGATTGTTAATTCTGGCCTCCTACAGCAATTACAACAATTGTCAGCATTTCAAACAGGTCAGTCCTTTTGTATCTACTGCAATGCTGCTTACCCTTTAAGGGAACAGGTCCAAGGTAAAGACCCAGTTCTCACTTACCAGATGAGGAACTATAATGCTTCAGACGATATATGGGCGATCGTCAAGCTCATGCAAATCCTCATAAAAATCCTCAGAAAATGAATCCCGAACAGGGATCGAACCTGTACCTTCTGATTGCCGGCGAGACGCTCTGTCTACACCAAACTCCCACATTCACTGCATTAATGTGTGTATATATATCTTTCTCAGTTTCTCAATGTTTCATCTCGTTCCAGAGATATTCAGGTTTTTGTAACATGCAAATTAGATACGTCTGACGTCATCTACTCACATAGACTAAATAAAATAACCAAAATGAGGTATTCCTCATTTTGGTAATTTTATTTAGTCTATGCGAGTAGATGACGTCGTAATATATCGTCAAAGAACAAGCAGAATGTTTTGAAACTTTGCACATGTATGCCAATGAGGAATGTTGTTACCATGGAGACCGCTGGGAAACAGGAGTCTTTTAACTAAAAAACTAAAATCTTAATTTCTGCTTTTTTCTTAAAGAATAAGATGACTTAGACTCAAAAATACAATATGTACCTGTGCAGGAATCTCCCAATCTATGTACACCAGTACAAGTTGTTGCATTGGATAGAGGAGAAATAAACAAATTTTGTTTTACAAATGAAAGAGATCTGACGTCCATGGCAACATTATACTGTGCCCAGTAGATTATACTTTCCTCATTGGCATACATGTGCAAAGTTTTAAAACATTCTGCTTGTTATTTGAAGAGATATTCCTCATTTTGTAAATTTTATGTGAGTAGATGACGTCAGACGAATCTAATTTGCATGTTTCAAAAACCTGAATATCTCCGGACGAGATGAAATATTGAGAAACTGAGAAAGCCATTCTGTTTCATTTTCAAAATACTTTTAGATAAAATTAAAATTGGATAGACAATTTTTTCATCGCAGTGGCACTTTAACTCATGAGAACAAATAAAACTGTGCTACTGATACAAAGACATTGTTTTCTAGAGTTGACATGTACAAACATTAATCATTTCTTGATGTAGTTTCGTAGACGGAAAGCTGGTAGGAAGACAAATGACCTAAATTATTGAATGTTAGTTTGAGATATAACTGTCTATCCAGATACGATAACGTGCGGCTCGTATAAAGGCAGAAACATACAAACAATCGCGGTCACCCCAACTGGTCATGCCTTGTAAAAACCATTTGAAGTTCTCGTCTCGACAAACATATGGTCCTCCACTATCACCACTACAAGTTCCTTTAAAATTCCCTAATTGAGGGTTTCCTCCACAAATCATATTTCTGGTTATTGGAAGAGGAATGTCTAATATTAGAAAAATTAGAATATCTAATTAAGAAGGAATATGCCATGTATACATGACATAGAATATACATAAATACAGGCACATAGGAAATCTAATCACATAACATTACAAGACTATAAATATATTCATTAAAATAGATATAATCTTACAATTGCTGCATGAAAGATGAAATTGTTTGTATTGATTATTAGATTAGTTAGTTCATTCTGCAGTTCGTTCCATTATTTTGCATCTCTGTACGAGAAGTTTCTTTTAAGAAAATTTGTATTTGGTTTGACCAAATTGTAATTTTCATTTTCACATTTAGTGAATAACTAAACAAGACAATTTGATAATTTTCCGTAAAGCTTTTAACGTCATCGTAGCTTCACTAATTTTTAAAATTCTATCAACTGTCAAATTCTATCAACTGTTTGTCCCGCGCGCCGCACTCATTTGTAATTTTAGTATTTAATTTATTTTTTAATTTTTTATTAAAAATTTTTGTACATCGGCAGGTGCAACTACGAAAGAACACAAGGTCTCGTACTAGATAATAGTACACCTGTGCGTGTATACAACATCCATCATTCCAGATAGTCGAAGAATGCTTGAAATGGGGTAACATTAGCAAGAAATTGAGTCAATTAGTTCTTGGGAATCTCGGGTACGAAATCATGGAGCACAATGTGAATACGGAAAATTTGCCGACGAATTAATGCGAGACCAGTTTATCGCTGGCGCTGTGTCTGAACCGTTGCGAGTGAAGTAGTATAAAGAATGAGGGTACCAGGCCACTTTTCCAAAATTGGATTTATTTTGAGGGTACCAGGTCACTTTTCCAAAATTGGATTTATTTTGAGGGTACCAGGTCACTTTTCCAAAATTTATATTTATTTTGAGGGTACCAGGCCACTTTTGTAAAATTGGATTTATTTTTTTTTGGATCTATATGTTTTCCAAAATTGGATTTATTTTGAGGGTACCAGGTCACTTTTCCAAAATTATATTTATTTTGAGGGTACCAGGCCACTTTTGTAAAATTGGATTTTTTTTTTTTTTGGATCTATATGTTTTCCAAAATTATATTTATTTTGAGGGTACCAGGCCACTTTTATAAAAGTCAGGTTTATTCTAAAGTCTATATATTTTCTCGTGTGTGGGTATATAGTAGGATTATTATATAGTGGTGTTGATACGTAGTTAGGTGGTTACGTACTATAACTTGGTTATGTTTGGTGGGGATTGTCACAGTTCAGTCAGGTGGATCTTTATATTAGTTCAAATATATTGTTTCGATACGTGTCGTTTTACGAGTCGTCTCGAAATGTGTTACTTTTAAATCGTCTCGAAATATGTCGTTTTACGAGTCGTCTCGAAATGTGTTGCTTTTAAATCGTCTCGAAATATGTCGTTTTACGAGTCGTCTCGAAATGTGTCGTTTTTAAATGTGCTATAAAATGTGTCGATAAATTAGTTAAATTATAAATTTTTTCTTTTTATTGAATCTAGTTTTAGCTTATTTTATAATGTCCATACGCGTAGCTACTAATACCATCTTTAAGGATGTATCTTTTATCGTCGAAACAACTCAGTGATATTTTGTTTATCTCATAACTACCTAGTTGATGGTTACTACTTCTTATGGCTCTCATTTTGTGGGATATTTGTTTGTTATTTACTAAAACATCCTTATAGCTATCATGTCTTATGTTCTTTCTCACAACGCTCTTCTTAACACCTTTAGCAGTCTTTCCACCTTTTCCGTCTTCTTTTAGGTAGCTATACATCTTAGATCTTAGACCTACGAACTCGACGATGGGGACTCCTGACGTTTCGTCTTTCATTTTACCAATAACTTTCTTGTTTGTGGTATCGAAGTATGGAGATGACTTATCATATCCACTAAAGTCAAACATGTTTTTGTCAGCGTAGATGTCTTTATATATGTCGTCCGTCTCAATTTCATATGTTAAACTGTCTGTGTCAGTGAACAGTAACTTGGAACTATATTTCTTTTTGATATAGTTGTAGTGAAAGTCGTACATTAATAATTTTGATAGATCGAGAATACACATACCTACATATGCTGGCTTGTTTAGAGTTAACGTTTCTTTGATCCTGTGTACAGCTACTAAGTTGTCGTTAAATATCTTACTGCTTACAAAGGTAGGCTTAGAGGCGAGCTTCCTCAGTTTATCTTCACTTGTCACCAGTTCAACGTTAACGCGTTTTCGAAGATTTTCCATGGTCTTCCCGAAGACACTATTATTCATCAGTTTGAAGAAATCCTTTTCGAAGTCGTTCTTAGCGTTTGTTCTTTTGACTGTGTTGAAGTCAATATAGTCTTTCAACCATGGAGACTGATTAAACTGTAACACTCTATATACCTTACTTACCTTCATTCCTAAGGACTTGTACAGCTGCAAGTTCCTATAATGCACTACATATCTCTTCTTATTGTTAAGACTTGGTATTAACTTGTTTACCTCTCCTATGGATATATTGAATTTGTCTTTTATTGTTCTGCAATAGTCAGACAGTTTATCAACCTCTTTGTCCCTCTGGTGCTAGTGGATAGTCATTGTGTAAGTCGTGTAACTCCTTTGGGTACTCCAGATCAACCTCTAATAGTAGTCCTTTGCTTGAGTCATCCTTATATTTGTCAAGATTGAACTTCTTGATCCACTTGAATCCTCCAGTTGGTAGGTACTGATTCATAGCCCAACCATATAGGTTATTAGCGTCTAGATATACTATGTATTTCGATGGCTTGCTACTATCGTAGTCCTTCATATATTTGTTATTGGCCTTACCATATCTATGTGTGATACAAGAGACACCACCTCGCATTCCTTTCTCAATAAACTGAAACATATCGATATCAGTCATCAACTCTAGTTTTACGTTAGTCATCTTTAGTGCGGCATCCCATGATAGTCCTGGTGATGTGAAGTAGTGGCAAGGATCTAGTTGATAGTACTGCTTGCACGTCTTTCTGAAGTTCTCAAACACGTCAGACAATAGTAACACGTCAGTCTTGAGGTACACGTCGTGGTACTCACCCATATTATTCAAATCGAACGTCTTCCACACTTCTTGTGCGTGTTCATAATCAGCGTCTGATATATGTTCGTCATTTAGCACACTGTAGAAGCTCTCCTTTGAGGGTAGCTTTATGTCTTCGAACTTATCGAAACTACTCATATAGTCATATGGGTACACACCATTTCTTGACACTAGTTTTAGTTCCTTGTCAGTGAATACCTCTGATGTGTTTTTTAAACACTCTTTAGGAAGGTTGTTAACCAAGCTGTCTAGACTAGAACCCATGAATTGGAAACTGTCGATGAATACGAGGCTTTTTCCTAACATGAAAGCCATATATTTCTCCATGTTGTTTGGTATCACATTGATGTTCTGCCCAAGTCCTCCAATATTTTGCATTATGAAGTGACTATCATATCCTCTCAAGTTGTGGAACACCACTGGTATTTTGTTGGTTAGTCTATGGTTTCTATTACATAATTGATGTGCAGAGCCTCTATACTTACCAGTTACATGACAATGATCTCTAACTCTTATGTCTCCACTTTTATATGTTTCATCACAAATGTGACATTTAGTTGCTTCCTTGAAGTTAACCTTGTCAGCGGAAGTCATGATCATGTCTTTGCTAAAGTGTTTCTTTTTAACGTTGTCACAATACTTAACCTCTTCAAGCATCTTTTCCATAAACTTTTTGACTGCGTTCTCACCACGGAACGTCTCAACAGGTTTACTGTACTTGTTATCATAGCAGCAGACTACCTTATAACCATACCCACAGTCCGTGTGTAAGTGTGTTGTTGATACTTACTAGTATACGACTTGTCTGACGATGGTGTCGCTGTACTTATCTTCTCTAAGATCGCCTCAAAGTCTGCGTATATGACGAACGGAACATCTAGTTGTTTGTGGAAATTTTTGTATTTCAATATATTGTTTCCTTTTTCTGGCATCTTAATTGCCTGCTTTCCGTTAACCACTATACAATTTTCTTTGTGGTTATTTAGTATAGCTTCTGTGCTAAAGCACTGTAGACAGTATCTACAAAAGTTTTTCTTGTTTTTATGTTTTGTTTGATTATACATAAACCTATTAAAGTCCTTAATGTATACGTAGTGTTGTTTCTCGTCTTTTGTTATTAGTAATAGATCCATATGGTCTTCGTTACTTTCTTTGGATACATGTATTGGGAACGGCTGCTTGTTTTCATACCCAAACACATTGCATTGATGTTTATATTATTTTTTATTTCTATTTTGTTATACTGTTTAACTGATACTGGGAAGTCAATTCCTTCATAGTCTACAGTGTTAACGTTTCTCTTATGTTTTGACACTCTTTGCGGTTTGTTATCTACTGGGTTCTTGTGTAGTATGTGGCACCACATAAAACACTTATTATCATCGTTCCTTATGTTAATCAAACCCTTTAATGCGTTCCTCAGTTCTGTTGGTAGCTCAACATAACTGGATCCTTTTAGAGGTTCATATACTACCACATTCACATAGTAGTCGTCTATGTTGTCTATGACCCATCCAGACCCCTCTGATATCCACACAGCGATTCGGTTTAGTATCTCTTCGCTAGACTGTTTTACAGACCTATATATATCACTAATACTAGATATCGTCTTAGTATTACAGTTGAAGTATGCTACTTTATGTGTAGTTCTGTCGTCACCCAGTTGTTTCTCTAACGTCACTTTTAGTGTCTCAGTGTATTTCAAACCTCTTAGTCTATCCAACTCTTTTGTCAGTATTAGACTCACAGCAACCCTTGACTTGTTTAGTTGTTGTAGTGGATCCTTATTATTGACTACCTCGACACTATACGATCTAGTATACCCTCTTAGAGCTGCCCGTATCTGTGCCACTGTGGGGAACTGGCTAGGTTTCTCTAGGAGTGCTCTTTGTTTCTCTATGAAGAGCTTAAGTTTTGCTAGTTTTTGTCGCCTTGCTGTAGAGTTTCTCTCCCGTAATGCTATGTGTGCTCGTGTTCTTCTGACCCTGTTTATGTGGTCTATCACACCCTGTCTTGATGCTCTTCTTAATATATCTATCCAACTGTATCCAAGTATTTTGGCTTCACCCAAATATTTAGTAGACAGCTCTTTAAAGATATGCATCTATATCATACCGCATGTTTTATTGCGTAGAAAAACGACTCGTTTTTATAACGAGGATAACACCTCCAAATTTCTCAAATGTTTTTTACTCTTTAAATGTGCCCACTTAGAGCTAATGTGATATGAATCATCGCACGTTTTGCATATCCACTTATGAGTTCTTACCCACTCTTTGGTTAATACTCTATTAGCCTCTGAAGCTTCTTCTTTAGTTTGGTAAATTTTGTGTCTTGTCATTATATAATACCGTATGTTTTACTACGTTGAGAAACGAGTCGTTTTTGTTATAATGAGGATAACACCCTCAAATGTTTTTTAGGCCCCGTCGTTTCGACGCCCCTTTGAATACGCAACCACACACAGTCTATATATCAGAACCAGGAGTGTGTTCCACATGAAAGACGACGAAAACTGAGGTCCCGTTTTGGGACCTCAGTTTTGAGAACAATTCAGTCACGACTATTAAAGATGGAGACAATATATGGTTCTATGGAAAAGAAGTCGCTAAGGCACTAGGGTATAAAAACGCGAAGTGGGCTACCAGTGTACACGTTGACGATATATACAGGTATAAGGTCAAACGAGAGGTGTTTGAAGGGGGGCGCGAATCACGCCCCCTTTAAACTCACAATAACATGCGGTCTACATATAAGAACCAGTGATGTGTCAGTCGATAAGTTCTAAGAGTAGGTGTTCACAGAAGTACCACCAATTAGGAGTTTGTTTTAACCAACACCCCAAAACGGGGTGTTGGTCAAAAGTATGGTTTGGTAAATAAGTGAGCCAGGTGTGTACAGACTAATATTTTCATCTAAATTAGAGTCTGCTGAGAAGTCTAAAACATAGGTATTCACAGAAGTCCTACCATCTATTAGAAAGACAGGTCAGTACACACAATATAGCCAGTTGTCAGTAATGAATGAGACATATATGAGAGACTCTAGAGTTCTGTGTGAGTACTGCAATAGGAGATTCAAGAGTGAAACCACACTATCTAATCGTCTTGTAGATCATCTTAAATTATCTCATAGATAGAGTACTACGCGTATTATCTTGTTTATAAATCATCTTATAGATCATCTTACAGACCATCTCACAGTTATCTCATAGTTATCTTACAGTTATCTCACAGATTATCTCATAGACAGAGTACTACGCGTAGTATCCTTGACGATTAGATAGTGTGGTTTCACTCTTGAATCTCCTATTGCAGTACTCACACAGAACTCTAGAGTCTCTCATATATGTCTCATTCATTACTGACAACTGGCTATATTGTGTGTACTGACCTGTCTTTCTAATAGATGGTAGGACTTCTGTGAATACCTATGTTTTAGACTTCTCAGCAGACTCTAATTTAGATGAAAATATTAGTCTGTACACACCTGGCTCACTTATTTACCAAACCATACTTTTGACCAACACCCCGTTTTGGGGTGTTGGTTAAAACAAACTCCTAATTGGTGGTACTTCTGTGAACACCTACTCTTAGAACTTATCGACTGACACATCACTGGTTCTTATATGTAGACCGCATGTTATTGTGAGTTTAAAGGGGGCGTGACTCGCGCCCCCCTTCAAACACCTCTCGTTTGACCTTATATATATCGTCAACGTGTACACTGGTAGCCCACTTCGCGTTTTTATACCCTAGTGCCTTATAGCGACTTCTTTTCCATAGAACCATATATTGTCTCCATCTTTAGTAGTCGTGACTGAATTGTTCTCAAAACTGAGGTCCCAAAACGGGACCTCAGTTTTCGTCGTCTTTCATGTGGAACACACTCCTGGTTCTGATATATAGACTGTGTGTGGTTGCGTATTCAAAGGGGCGTCGAAACGACGGGGCCTAAAAAACATTTGAGGGTGTTATCCTCATTATAACAAAAACGACTCGTTTCTCAACGTAGTAAAACATACGGTATTATATAATGACAAGACACAAAATTTACCAAACTAAAGAAGAAGCTTCAGAGGCTAATAGAGTATTAACCAAAGAGTGGGTAAGAACTCATAAGTGGATATGCAAAACGTGCGATGATTCATATCACATTAGCTCTAAGTGGGCACATTTAAAGAGTAAAAAACATTTGAGAAATTTGGAGGTGTTATCCTCGTTATAAAAACGAGTCGTTTTTCTACGCAATAAAACATGCGGTATGATATAGATGCATATCTTTAAAGAGCTGTCTACTAAATATTTGGGTGAAGCCAAAATACTTGGATACAGTTGGATAGATATATTAAGAAGAGCATCAAGACAGGGTGTGATAGACCACATAAACAGGGTCAGAAGAACACGAGCACACATAGCATTACGGGAGAGAAACTCTACAGCAAGGCGACAAAAACTAGCAAAACTTAAGCTCTTCATAGAGAAACAAAGAGCACTCCTAGAGAAACCTAGCCAGTTCCCCACAGTGGCACAGATACGGGCAGCTCTAAGAGGGTATACTAGATCGTATAGTGTCGAGGTAGTCAATAATAAGGATCCACTACAACAACTAAACAAGTCAAGGGTTGCTGTGAGTCTAATACTGACAAAAGAGTTGGATAGACTAAGAGGTTTGAAATACACTGAGACACTAAAAGTGACGTTAGAGAAACAACTGGGTGACGACAGAACTACACATAAAGTAGCATACTTCAACTGTAATACTAAGACGATATCTAGTATTAGTGATATATATAGGTCTGTAAAACAGTCTAGCGAAGAGATACTAAACCGAATCGCTGTGTGGATATCAGAGGGGTCTGGATGGGTCATAGACAACATAGACGACTACTATGTGAATGTGGTAGTATATGAACCTCTAAAAGGATCCAGTTATGTTGAGCTACCAACAGAACTGAGGAACGCATTAAAGGGTTTGATTAACATAAGGAACGATGATAATAAGTGTTTTATGTGGTGCCACATACTACACAAGAACCCAGTAGATAACAAACCGCAAAGAGTGTCAAAACATAAGAGAAACGTTAACACTGTAGACTATGAAGGAATTGACTTCCCAGTATCAGTTAAACAGTATAACAAAATAGAAATCAAAAATAATATAAACATCAATGCAATGTGTTTGGGTATGAAAACAAGCAGCCGTTCCCAATACATGTATCCAAAGAAAGTAACGAAGACCATATGGATCTATTACTAATAACAAAAGACGAGAAACAACACTACGTATACATTAAGGACTTTAATAGGTTTATGTATAATCAAACAAAACATAAAAACAAGAAAAACTTTTGTAGATACTGTCTACAGTGCTTTAGCACAGAAGCTATACTAAATAACCACAAAGAAAATTGTATAGTGGTTAACGGAAAGCAGGCAATTAAGATGCCAGAAAAAGGAAACAATATATTGAAATACAAAAATTTCCACAAACAACTAGATGTTCCGTTCGTCATATACGCAGACTTTGAGGCGATCTTAGAGAAGATAAGTACAGCGACACCATCGTCAGACAAGTCGTATACTAGTAAGTATCAACAACACACTTACACACGGACTGTGGGTATGGTTATAAGGTAGTCTGCTGCTATGATAACAAGTACAGTAAACCTGTTGAGACATTCCGTGGTGAGAACGCAGTCAAAAAGTTTATGGAAAAGATGCTTGAAGAGGTTAAGTATTGTGACAACGTTAAAAAGAAACACTTTAGCAAAGACATGATCATGACTTCCGCTGACAAGGTTAACTTCAAGGAAGCAACTAAATGTCACATTTGTGATGAAACATATAAAAGTGGAGACATAAGAGTTAGAGATCATTGTCATGTAACTGGTAAGTATAGAGGCTCTGCACATCAATTATGTAATAGAAACCATAGACTAACCAACAAAATACCAGTGGTGTTCCACAACTTGAGAGGATATGATAGTCACTTCATAATGCAAAATATTGGAGGACTTGGGCAGAACATCAATGTGATACCAAACAACATGGAGAAATATATGGCTTTCATGTTAGGAAAAAGCCTCGTATTCATCGACAGTTTCCAATTCATGGGTTCTAGTCTAGACAGCTTGGTTAACAACCTTCCTAAAGAGTGTTTAAAAAACACATCAGAGGTATTCACTGACAAGGAACTAAAACTAGTGTCAAGAAAGGGTGTGTACCCATATGACTATATGAGTAGTTTCGATAAGTTCGAAGACATAAAGCTACCCTCAAAGGAGAGCTTCTACAGTGTGCTAAATGACGAACATATATCAGACGCTGATTATGAACACGCACAAGAAGTGTGGAAGACGTTCGATTTGAATAATATGGGTGAGTACCACGACGTGTACCTCAAGACTGACGTGTTACTATTGTCTGACGTGTTTGAGAACTTCAGAAAGACGTGCAAGCAGTACTATCAACTAGATCCTTTCCACTACTTCACATCACCAGGACTATCATGGGATGCCGCACTAAAGATGACTAACGTAAAACTAGAGTTGATGACTGATATCGATATGTTTCAGTTTATTGAGAAAGGAATGCGAGGTGGTGTCTCTTGTATCACACATAGATATGGTAAGGCCAATAACAAATATATGAAGGACTACGATAGTAGCAAGCCATCGAAATACATAGTATATCTAGACGCTAATAACCTATATGGTTGGGCTATGAATCAGTACCTACCAACTGGAGGATTCAAGTGGATCAAGAAGTTCAATCTTGACAAATATAAGGATGACTCAAGCAAAGGACTACTATTAGAGGTTGATCTGGAGTACCCAAAGGAGTTACACGACTTACACAATGACTATCCACTAGCACCAGAGAGGACTAGAGTAGAGGTTGATAAACTGTCTGACTATTGCAGAACAATAAAAGACAAATTCAATATATCCATAGGAGAGGTAAACAAGTTAATACCAAGTCTTAACAATAAGAAGAGATATGTAGTGCATTATAGGAACTTGCAGCTGTACAAGTCCTTAGGAATGAAGGTAAGTAAGGTATATAGAGTGTTACAGTTTAATCAGTCTCCATGGTTGAAAGACTATATTGACTTCAACACAGTCAAAAGAACAAACGCTAAGAACGACTTCGAAAAGGATTTCTTCAAACTGATGAATAATAGTGTCTTCGGGAAGACCATGGAAAATCTTCGAAAACGCGTTAACGTTGAACTGGTGACAAGTGAAGATAAACTGAGGAAGCTCGCCTCTAAGCCTACCTTTGTAAGCAGTAAGATATTTAACGACAACTTAGTAGCTGTACACAGGATCAAAGAAACGTTAACTCTAAACAAGCCAGCATATGTAGGTATGTGTATTCTCGATCTATCAAAATTATTAATGTACGACTTTCACTACAACTATATCAAAAAGAAATATAGTTCCAAGTTACTGTTCACTGACACAGACAGTTTAACATATGAAATTGAGACGGACGACATATATAAAGACATCTACGCTGACAAAAACATGTTTGACTTTAGTGGATATGATAAGTCATCTCCATACTTCGATACCACAAACAAGAAAGTTATTGGTAAAATGAAAGACGAAACGTCAGGAGTCCCCATCGTCGAGTTCGTAGGTCTAAGATCTAAGATGTATAGCTACCTAAAAGAAGACGGAAAAGGTGGAAAGACTGCTAAAGGTGTTAAGAAGAGCGTTGTGAGAAAGAACATAAGACATGATAGCTATAAGGATGTTTTAGTAAATAACAAACAAATATCCCACAAAATGAGAGCCATAAGAAGTAGTAACCATCAACTAGGTAGTTATGAGATAAACAAAATATCACTGAGTTGTTTCGACGATAAAAGATACATCCTTAAAGATGGTATTAGTAGCTACGCGTATGGACATTATAAAATAAGCTAAAACTAGATTCAATAAAAAGAAAAAAATTATAATTTAACTAATTTATCGACACATTTTATAGCACATTTAAAAACGACACATTTCGAGACGACTCGTAAAACGACATATTTCGAGACGATTTAAAAGCAACACATTTCGAGACGACTCGTAAAACGACATATTTCGAGACGATTTAAAAGCAACACATTTCGAGACGACTCGTAAAACGACACGTATCGAAACAATATATTTGAACTAATATCAAGATCCACCTGACTGAACTGTGACAATCCCCACCAAACATAACCAAGTTATAGTACGTAACCACCTAACTACGTATCAACACCACTATATAATAATCCTACTATATACCCACACACGAGAAAATATATAGACTTTAGAATAAACCTGACTTTTATAAAAGTGGCCTGGTACCCTCAAAATAAATATAATTTTGGAAAACATATAGATCCAAAAAAAAAAAAAATCCAATTTTACAAAAGTGGCCTGGTACCCTCAAAATAAATATAATTTTGGAAAAGTGACCTGGTACCCTCAAAATAAATCCAATTTTGGAAAACATATAGATCCAAAAAAAACAAAATCCAATTTTACAAAAGTGGCCTGGTACCCTCAAAATAAATCCAATTTTACAAAAGTGGCCTGGTACCCTCAAAATAAATATAATTTTGGAAAAGTGACCTGGTACCCTCAAAATAAATCCAATTTTGGAAAAGTGGCCTGGTACCCTCATTCTTTATACTACTGAGTGAAACTAATCGGAAAAGGTCATAGACACCGAGAGGGCTCTCAAGCGAAAGTTACTCTCAGAGAAGTCGTTGAATTAGCAAAAGCTTTTGAAACGACAACGATTACAAACGAAGTAATGAAGACTGCCAGAGGGTCGGCACAAGAACACGTAAACTACAACAACAAAGTCCGAAGATATCAACCAGATCGTAGAACTGCCAGAGGGTTGCCACAAGAAAACTATAACAACAAAGGCCGAAGTTATCATGCAGACCGTAACGACGAACAAACAATGTCAACGTCACTTTGTTTTTGGTGCAAGGGCAATCACGGACAGCCTCGTCAACAATTCTGCCCAGCATACAAGAAGAAATGTAACAAATGTGATACGATTGGCCATTTCGCCCGTGCCTGTAGGAAGGGTTTGATGAATAAAGGAAGACAACAACAGTCGCATCAAGTTTAAGACGATTCGGAAGAGGATTTGTTTGCAACCGAAAGTGAAGACAACGTTGGCGACTCAGAAATTAGACAAGATGGAAAGCAACATGGAAGGAAATTTTTCGCATATTTGAAACTAATGGGGAAAGACAGAGATACAATAATGAGAACACAAATTGACTCAGCGTCGACTTGTAATACTATTCCAGAAACTATGTTGAAGAAATTGTTCCCGAAAATTAAAGTCTCGAAAAGTAAAGCTGTAGTACACACTTATGGAAGTCAAACCATTCAACCAAAAGGCCAAATAACACTTTGTTGTGAAAAAAATGGAAAGATACAGCTAATTGATTTCTTGGTTGTCGACGTACCACCGACAAAGCCGCTTCTACTTTGTGGACGAGATGCACAAGCCTTGGGTTATTTGAAGATTTATGCCGATGAAGTACATAATTTAGAGAAAACGAATGTCCAAGTCAAATCCCCACCACTCGGTCAACTAACAAAAGAAGATGTTTTGACACAGTATAGCCATGTATTTAAACCTGGAAGAGACAAGTCACTTGGAGAACCTTTACATATCGAGATGGACCCCAATGTCAGACCTGTACATGCTCCTACTCGCCGAGTTCCCATCGCCAAATTAGACAAAGTAAACGAAGAGTTACGAAGGCTATGTGACGAAAGAACAATAGTGCATGTTTCTCAGCCAACGGACTGGCTTTCAAATATGCTAGCGAAAGAGAAACCAGGAGGGAAAATTATAATCTGTATTGACCCCAGTCAGACCATCAACAAAGCAATCAAAAGACCAGTATACACAATACCAACTATAGAAGAAAAACTTCCACTACTAGCAAACGCAAAAGTCTTTTCAATAGTTGACGTAACAGAAGCTTTCCACACCATCGAGTTAGACGAGCCTTCTTCGTTACTCACGACTTTCCAAGGTCCAAATGGCCGGTCCAAATGGCCACACGTATGCCTTTTGGTATTTCTTCAGGACCAGAAGAATATCAACGCCGACAAGTGAAATGAACTACGTGGTGGTCAGCGGCAGGCACTGGGGGCGGGCTAGCATTTTTCGCCGTCGCTGATTGGTTTATTTGCCTGCCCGCACGACAGGAGTTGGCCTCATCTGCCACTTTAGTGACTTGACCCCGTTGGCATCCATCTGGCCTCCTTCTTTCGTTCAAACAGTGGATTTAATATTAAACACCGGGCTGCTCGTGCGGCTTCCGAAATCATTTGCGTTATTGTTATTATAATTATTTGCGATAATTATTGTTTGAGATGGCCTTAACGATACACGAAGCATCAACATCAGAAGACATTTTAGAACTCCTCGAGCAGTCAAACCTGGGCGCACTGATGGACGCATAACATTCAAAGGTAAGATATATTTAGTCACATACCGCGTTGCGTTTGTCCAAGTATATAATCCACTAGCACAGAACATTGCATTTAAGTGTTTAACTATAAATGTTCGTTTCTTTCGCGTTCACGATTATTTTATTCATTGAATGGTTTTACGGAATAAACGGCAGAAAATATTCCGAACAAGCGTCAATATTAACTAGCGTGACTCGAAACGATAAACAACTCGTTCGGCCTCAAATTATTGTCAAATATGGCCATTTCGACAAGAATGTATCAATTATTATATATATGTTATTATAAAGTATCCTTTGATTTACGACAATAGTGAGATAAACTTTACGAGCGACCTTAAACTGCTTATAGAAAACCAAGTTGACGGGGAAGACTTTTTTGGCCTCGAGATGAGTGACCTCATTGTCCTCACAACAATGACCCGATTCTACTAAAGCTACGGAAAAAATGCATTTCTGTATGGAGCAAAGTCACTGGCTTGGTAAGTATTCATCATTTAGAAGTTTTGAGATATATGCCGCTATAATTAAGCAAAGGTTGCGATATAACTTTGAGTTTATAGTTGTTGCTATTAAAGCTAGCGTTGAACGTTTTCCATTCGTATTTCGCACCTAAACGACACCAAAAGACTGGGTAGGACATAGTGTCATATGATTCGAGCGAAGAAGCCTGCTGATTGGTTGTGATGTCAAATAATCGTGTCAACGTATTTTAGTGCCTTTACTGTGTCACGGGCACTGATCTATATATAATTGGACTAATATTATATATATTATATTGAGGTTATATATAGGTTATATATAGGCCAGTGGTCCAATTAACTGCAAGGGAACTGGGACTAGAAAATAAATATGCTTATTATTCAGTCCCTAACATAATCCTACAACACAATCTCTTACCTTAAATTAACCATTATCCTTAATTCACAAATCGCTCTAAATTAAGGATAATGGTTAATTTAGAGGCGATCGTGAAAGTCGCACATGCGTGTGTTAGTCAATTACTATCCCACAAGCTTAGTATCTCTCACTTGTTTATAAGTTTAGCTAGCCAAGTAGGGGAGTGGATGCATCGGGGGCTAGGGATGGAGAAAATTTTGACGGGGGGTTAGTTAAAAAACCCATTAGGCGGGGGGTTAGGGTTAGGATCTTTGTTGTGTTGGGGTTGGGTTCTAGCATTAGATTAACAACCATTATCCTTAATTCAGAGCGATTTGTAAATTAAGGATAATAGTTAATTTAAGGAAGAGACCGGGTTGAATCCTAACCCTACATGACATGCATATGGTTTAGGTAACCCTAATGTATGGTTAGGATTAGGGTTGTGTTAGGGCTAGTCCAAGTTCCCTCACGGTTAATTGGTCTCAGTGGTTGTTCTACACGCGTAAAAATGCACAAGCTGTTGCAAGTTGTCAACAGGCGTGAACAATGTTGTGCTGCACCCTGTGAACAATGTTGTTGGAACAATGATGAGCAACATTGTTCGTTCAACAATGTTGTTCACGCATGATAGCTGCCTTGTTACAGTATTGTTCAGCCAACAACATTGCAACAACTTGTGCGATTTTTAGCTGTGTAGTGCCCACCAGTGGTCTCTTGTTGGTCAGCAGTCATATTAACTGGGGTTAGGGTTAGAAAACTCATTAGGCAGGGGGTTAGGGTCTAAGTTGTTTTGAGGTTAAGGGGAATTTTGTCACTTAAATTAATCGCTAATCTCTTGTTTAGTGGTATGGGCCTTAACCCAAATCAACATTATATACTCTACTATTTAACCAGCAATGTTTTACTATTTAACCAGCAATTTCATTGATAAGTTCTTTATTTGAATTTATTTTAAGACATTTGACTGTAATGGAGTAAGAGTGTCTCTACCCCTCTTCAAGAAAAGAAAGGGAATGGGGTAAGTGATACTACCAAAACCAGTATAATGTTTGTCACACCAAAATTTGATGCACCTTACTGTAACAGCTAACAGAAAGGAATGTGAGAATGGTAAACAAAGAGGTTTCCCATGCTCTTTTTTACAGCCATCATAAATTATCTAATAAGATGAAAGAGTTGAGTGGGTGAAATTTCTTGTTTATCACTCTCACATGATTACTTTCTGTTGACCATCATCATAATGCATTATTATTTTAATATGTAGCACTCTACTGGTTTTGTATAGGTACAGTAATAGTATGATTTTGAGTGCAATTTGGAAACAAATATGCACAAGTTAGTTTTTCAAATATCTCAAAATAGCACGAGTCAGAAGGACAAGTGCTATTTGGGGTCTTTGAAAAACTCACTCAAATTGCACGAAAAATCATACTATTACTTATTAATAATATACTACAGGAAAATGTTTGAGACAATATTAATTCAAACTTAAATTTAAACTTGCTTGTCTGTACAGCACAAAATGACAAGTTTTCACTTGGCAAGTTCAGTACGGTACACATAGAACTTTCTCTATCTCAATGATGATGTTTTTGCACTGTGATAACAAGATTTTGCACTGTGATAACAGATTTTTGCACTGTGATAACAAGTTTTTACACTGTGATAACAAGTTTTTGGACTGTAATAACAGATTTTTGCACTGTGATAACAAGTTTTTGCACTGTGATAACAAGTTTTTGCACTGTAATAACAGATTTTTGCACTGTGATAACAAGTTTTTGCACTGCGATTACAGAGAAACTAACTAGTAGACTATTACAAATCACGAGCAATGGAGTTTTATCTCTATTCTGTACCATCTCTTTAGTCTTTATTATCAGTCTTTTGTCTTTACCATAGCTATATCTTATGATTTACTTTTAGCACACTGTAAGTTATTCCCAGTGTTCAATATCTGGACCACAACATTTTACCAGATAGTGTCAAACATCTAGATTTTGCCCTGGCACATCCCTAATGGCTAGGTTGTCACAAACACCTCATACACATAAAGCATCGTGTGTTCTTAAAATCATTAACATCATCTGTTTCCAGTGCCATTGTTTAATTTGCACATTCAGTTTCTGTATGTACTTTGCACTGATATCACCATAATAGCAATGTTTAGCTTAATAATAATTTAATTTTAAAATTTAAATGCAAAAAATCCAATTTTATTCTTCAGAAGTGGACAATCGCTGTATTATGGCTGCCCTACCACACCTGCTTGGTGAGAAGAAGTCAACTGACTTTATCCCTGGGGAGATGTTTTGGAAAATCATTCTTGTAAGTTTGCAATTCATTTGCACTTTTCAATTTCCATTTAAAGGCACAATATGTTCCTGAATGGAACATTGTAAATACAGTAACTGCCATTTCTTAGTTTATTTTATAATGGTACTATAATGACCTAATATTATAGTATATAATAAAATAATATAACATTATTTCATGTATAATTACAGGATCAAGATGATGTACAGACATCAATCCATGAGACAAAAGCTCCACGACTGATTTTGACTGGAACCATTTTAAATGTTCAGTAACTTTGTTTGGCCAATGAGGGCAATGGTCCAATTTTAAGCCATTCTCTGTTTAACTACTAAGCAATTTGTCTGTGAGCCGGGATGAAATTTCAGTCCAGCTTACCGGGCTGAGATTTTAGCCCGGCCAGGCTGAGACTATCCATGTAATAAGCCCTTTATATAGCACTTTTTGCTGTTAAGAATTTTGTAAACATTTGTAAAACAGGAAGCATTTAGATTAAATTTTTTCATCAAATTTGTGTTTTTTTTGTTATATTTCATAAGATGGATACGATTTGTGCATTAAATGTTAACCATTTGTGTAATGGTTAATACTACCATTTCTACAACCAATAAAAAATTGTTAAAATAACACACTTTAACCATTTAGAATTGATTACCTCAGATCCACCCTGGGTACTAAATCTACTATTGGAAATTGGTCGTTACAACAATTCACAATGGTAGTTTCAACCATTAGAAAATGGTAAATGTAACCATTTATTAATTGGTTGTTATGTACCAATTTTATTTTTTGTTATTCAAGTAAATATAAATATCGTAACCGTGATTCGTTAGTGCAACGAAGCAAGTTCGGTACAGCTTCTTGCGCTTTTATATTTGCTGTTATTGGGCTCTCTTTTATTGGCGTGGTTTGGGAACGCGTGGAGAGAATGGGGGTGCGGAATTACATACAAACGCGCCCTTCCCTGGGCTTCCCGCGCGCATCCTGATTACCCGCGCGCCCTCCAGCTAGCACTGAACTATATTTACCGCACTCAACAAAAAAGCACAAGAAGTCTCTGAGGAGTAGAGTGGGCTCAATTTACATTGATAGAAATCTGATCGAAAAGTGAATCGGCCTCAAGTTTCAAGCCATTTCAAATCAAGCGCATCGAAAATAATATTGGATTATACAATATTAATACATGCCTGGTCGACTTGACTTTTCAAGACAAAACGAATAAACACTATTTTTTGAGCGGATATAACTGTATTGAAATTTCGATCAGACCCATGTAAACAGGCCCTAAGGCCTTGTAATGATGAAACTGCAGTGAAATAATTTGATTCCTTGCGGACATTTCGTAAACTGAACAGTGAACTCAATTCTCGGAAATGATCTTAATTCCAGGCATCATGCACAATTTGAAATGCGGTTGCTCACCATTATTTTACTCTCAATGATCAATTGCCAATTTGTTTTATTTTGATCTGGTAACGCATCCCTTAATCCTAACCCCCGCTTAAAGTGTCATCCTAAACGGCTAAACCTAACCCCAGCGCCGCCTAAAGTGTGTTTCTAGCGGAGGTTCGACCTATACAGGTAGGTTTGACCGAGGTTTTCGTTAGGTTATTTCTGAGCAATACTATGACTTTGATTCGCATTTACACAGCAATCACTAAATGCACACTCACCAGGGAACAAATGAAACAAATGAAACAAATTCCATCTTGGAACCCAAGATTCCAGTTAAAGAAGAAGATGTTATTCTTCAGAATTTGTTATTCGTTCATAAGCCTCGTCCTTACTGCATTATTGCAATACCTTTTTTAGAATGTGTGCACCTATATCGTAGATCTAGTTTCTCTATCCAATTTCCGAGTCTCTTGCATGTGCTGACAGATCCAAATGCTCAGCTATCACCACCGGCACAATCTCCACCTTAATATTATTATTATGAACTGTCGCTTGTATGCATTACTATTGAATACATACATTATCCATGCAGGTTTAGAAGAAGACAAGACTAATATCATTGTTAAATGCATCATGTTTACCAACAATATTACTTCATTATGAACCAAAAGGAGTTTAAGACAACTGCATAGCCTTTAAAATAGTAAAAATTATGATTAAGTACTAACATTTCGTCGAGTCCTGCAGGAAGATGTCCATTTCTTATCACATTAACTTTCCTTATCAAATTCCGTGCTGTCCTACATTTCCGAGAGAAGAACAGTTATTAATAAAGTATTAGTTTACAATTTCATCAAATTATAAACAAGGAAAGCTTCACATCACGCAAAGTTAAGTTAGCTACTGTACATGTAGGTAGAATATAATACTTACAGCTGGGGATTGTTTCTGAGACGACAGTCAAGTTCTTGCTTTGAGCAATCACATTCGCCTGGACAACTATCCGGGTGTGCTTGATTCTTTCTTTTATACTCTGTCCGACCTTCATACCAGTAGTTATTCCAAAAGCCTAACCAGTCATCACTGTATTGCATGTCGCAGCGTGTCTTCCAATATTCATAACCACGCAGTTGGTCACTGGCTGTAGGATATGCCAAGATAGCAATAATATCCGTGATAAATATGACTAAAGCGAACACTCTTGAAAATCGTAGCATGTCTTCTTAAATCTCGATTTAAGTCTTGTCAAACTTCACTTGAAACATATTAAAAGAACATTCCTTAGTTGTCTGGCAGTGAAATTGTAGAATAAATTATGAATAATCAAACAAATCGTGTCTAGAACTTCATTAACTTACTGCTCTTCTGGTCGTGATTAAGCGCTTCGGGGACATACATTTATTTAAACTACGCGGTAGCTTTTTGTCAACACAGCTTTCCAAGATACGAAGCAATGAAAGCAGTCGCGAATCATCTATAAACACATGCGGCTAAAAGCTGACCATATCATTATGATTATGGTAATATGATACATGCTATGTCAATTGTTTTCATTCTGTAGCGAGATTTTCTTCCCTCTTCTGGGTTTATTTTCTTCTCAAGTTGCTTGCTGCTCGCTCCTTTGCACACTATATTTCAAGTTAGACACATCCCAAACGTTTTTAGAGAAAACATATCCAGCCGAAAACCTGCTGATGTGGTATTGTGGTTAGCACATATGTCTATGAGCGCGCCACCACTCAGGGTCTTAAAAATAATTGAGGAGAAAGTGCTGCCTTTGCAATAATATCAGCAAATGGTAAGACTTTCGGGTCTTCTCGGAACGCCTATAATTGGGCTTCTAGCTTGTTTATTACAATTTAATGTGAGTGTCATATAACTTTAATATAATTTATTGGCGGTTCATTTTTAAGTTTTTCAATATTGCCTGGAGGAGATATACCGTAGTTTATGAAATGTTCTCATCTAGAAATGAGAAGGCATTCCAACCGAACTCGATAGTTCATGAAATATAGCTATTCCAACAATTTATATTATTTTTAAGGAATTGATTTAACTCCAAAATGGGGATGAAAAAAAGGTACAGGATAGACCTTATTTATAAATGGCCGCCGAATTAATATTCTTTTATATGCATATAAATCGGCCTTTATGAAATTGTTTTCATGTACGAAATTGAAAAGGATTCTGACTTTAAAACGCGGTCATAAGTGTCAATTTATTGCATATAAAATAATTTTAAATTGTGGGACATTTATGAATAAGGTCTATAAGCCGATTTTGTAGGTTGAATTTGATCACTTTTGGGGCCGGGTGGTTGCATTGAACCCGCGCGTTTGAAGTTGTTGAAACAATGCATGTAGAAAACATTTATTATGTCCAGCGAAATTACTTTAGGGCCCAGAAAATTACTTTAGGGTTCAGACTCGGTGCGCGAGAACGAAATTTGGGCACTGCAAGTGGCTGTATTTGGTACACGGGTACCAACTAGCTATATGAACAGGATTTTAGCAGTGGCCAAGTGGACGGAAGAAGAAACTGTTTACCTTCTAAGCGCATACGGTGCAAGATAGTATCGAAAGTATGAGCTCGAATAAATAACTTTATGAAGATATTAAAATAATTATGAAAGATGAGTCACAGGTGGAAAGGACCTTTTCAATAGCATTGTAACAATGACCTTTACATGGACGGCGGACGGTCGCAACAATGGCATGCATTGACTCAATCTGTTGCAAGAAAATGAGCCATCTTCTTACACTTCAATGTAATTCACTGTCCTACATACGCTTGATGCGACGAGACGCCCAAATACGGCCCAAACCCTCAGTCATGATAACATTAAGAAGTCGATATCTGGCATCACAGTAAATTCTTGTTATATTTTCGCGTATATCTGGTCGATCTCGATGCCTCGTGACGGCTGCGGCTGTTTTACCAAAACGGTAAAACATTATCAGAAATACTAAACCGACCATTATCTGGGTTATAAAAATTGAAACACACGCGTTAAACATTATTCATTTATTTGAGTTTGTTTATTGAACGAACACGTGACCGCAGACCCGGGATACAATACACTGTCGCGAACGCTCTCACAATTAGTTAGCCGTGTTCGGTCTGAACGGGCCCTTACCTATACAAAGGCAGTGTTACACTATGTAATTTTTCGTGCAACTTGTCTTGCAACGGCTTAATTTTCTACGTTGCAGTTGCATGAAAGGAGGTTGGTAAACTAGGCAATGTTTCGCTCAATGTTTCGATTTGTGTTTAGGACAAGATACGCATACGCATGGGTATGGTGGGGTGGGGGCTGGGTATAGGCTGCAGCCGCCTCCAATAATTTGCTAAAATATTTTGCAACATTCTTTTGAAGATGCAAAAGTCTGTTAGATATTATTTGCCCTGGATTTGAACATGATTTAGATCGAGAACTATCGCGCTTGCAACCCTGATAATTTCCGTTGTAAAAACACTCGACTTATTTCCTTTTTTATTTATTTATTTATTTATTTATGAAAGAAATATATCTAGTGTTTATGCATGTGATACGAATGCATGCCCTGGGTACGAGGTTGATGTAAACGTTGATATTCGTCGAATATCCTAAAGATATTAAATGTGGTACAAATCTAGCTCTCGGATTATATATATATATATATATATATATATTTATTAAGTGAAAAAGCTGTCGCTACTCGAGTTTCACGCTTATACGCGATCGTCAGGCAACTGACAGACTCGATCTAGTTAAACTCTATTTACATGATGAAACGAGGTGTCGTGTTACGTGTCTACATTTACTAAAAAGTTCAGAGCGTCTGTTCAGTAGTTCGTGTTTCCGGTCCTTCAGTAGGATTAGTTTTTCTTCCAAGCACAAGTTACACCTTCGTGAGCCGATTTTGTAGGCGGGAATTTTCTTTCTTAGCGACCAATTTATCTTGAACGCGCGCTTAGAATCACTCAATTTCCAAATATACTTTGACAGTTCCGTTTCATCGGCGTATTTTCTGTGTGAAAACGACTTTGTGTGGTTTCGGTATCTGTTCTTGAATGGTCCGCCCGTTACGCCTACGTATGATTTCGTCTTGTTGTTGTCAACTGTGGTAACATCAGCTTGGTAGACCACGCTTTCTGACAGGCATTTCTTCTCGATTGGGCATTCGTCTGGTCGTCTGCAGTTGCATTCGTTTGTGTTTTGAGTGTTCGTTTGTTGTTTAGTGTGTTGGTTGAGTATTTTGTTGTTATGTTGGGAAATAAAAGATTTCATGTTAGGTAGGCAGCTGTAACTGACTCGTACAGTATGTCGGTTGAATATGCTATATAGTTTGTTGGAAGGGGGGAAATGTTTGTCAAGTAGTGATAGAAAGTCTCGCCCTATGTTCGTTTGAACGTTCTTACTAAAAGGTGGGTTATACCAAATAGCGTTGCGTTGTCTGTTCCGTTTTCGTTGTTGATTATAGTTAGGGTAGTCGTTTCCGTTCTGCGCGGATGGTTCGTATGTGAGGTTTGTGTCAAAATTGCTGTGTTTTAAGGCGTCGTTGTAGAGCGGTGCGGCAGCGTCGAATGTTCGTTTGTCGCATGAGAGTTTGTTGATGCGTTTGTTGATTGATAATGGTAGTTGGCGTAGTATGGAGGGGGGGTGGTTAGATAGTCGGTTAACGTAAAGTGGTTCGTCGTTAGGTTTTCTGAATGGTTTGTACGTACCGTCAGTTAGGTCAAACGTTATGTCAAGGAAATTCACGCGTTTCAGGTTAGCATCGGCCGTGATTTTTAGGCCGAAATTTGCGAAGATTTGGATCAGATCTTTGCGCGCCTTGTCAGCTAATCTTCCGGAGGTGGTGGTGATAGCTGCTAGGCCGTCGTCTCGGTATAATCCTATTTGGTTTCCAAATCGGTTCTCGAGCGTGCTGAGGAAAAATAGGCCAACTAGTTCACATATTTCGGCGCCGTCATAGCTGCCCATGGTTACGTCAAAAAAGTTGAGCGAGTTTTGTTTTGTCCATGCTTTGCCGTTGTTAAAAAGGAGGGATTTTCTTGCGTGTTTGATGATTTTGATGTCGTTTTCGGAAATGGTGGTGAATAGCTTAGACCAATTGATGGCGTCATCTAGTAATTGCTCGGAAATGGATGGATAAAAATTTACGATGTCGAACGAAAAAAACGTGTGCCTATTCTTGTTGGGTATATTGGTAAACCACGATATCGTATCGTCGGAGTTGCGCCACTGGTTGCTTCGGGTTTCGTTACGGATATCGGTGTTGATACCGAATATGTATGGCTTAAAGTCCACGCGAAGCCCGCCACACGTACCAGAGTTGAATGGCTTTGAAGACGACGTTATTAAGATGATCTCTAACACCCAATTCCGAGACGGCAACGACGAGTTTAGCAAATCTCTAGATGACGATAAACGGAAGATCACATCATCAAACAACCTCTTCGTCCCCGCGGACAAAACGAGAAATATGTACGAGATGGACGCGCCTACATACATCAAGTTACTGACGGAAAACGTAACAAAAACCTATAAATTGGCACAGGAGAATAGCATGAATAGTATCAACGATGAACTGAAACACATAGCCGACGGATTAAAGATAAGCAACCGTATAGAGCCTATGGCGCAATCGAAAGCCTTCATATCCCTTAAAGACCACAAGGACAATTTCGAGAACCACCCGCAACGCCGACTTATCAACCCTGCCAAGAGTAATCTCGGAAAGGTCAGCAAGTCCATTCTTGACCTTATTATATCCATTTTGAAATCACTGGTGTTACTTGCAATTTGATTGGCTCTTAGCAGTGCGATTTAATCATGAATCGCACTATTTTGGGCTTTAAATCGCATCTTTTTTCAGCCAATCAGATCTAAACACTGAACCAAAACAACCAATCAGCTTTAATCACTGAATTAACTTACCAATCAAATTACAGTAAAAAAAAGACACAACATTTTATTTTTTGTGAATTTTTTTAAAAATTCCACTTTTCTTCATAAAAATGGACAAATTCAACTACTTACAGTTTCTTGATGATGACAATTGCTTGAAAGTGAAGAACATCTTTTGGTGTCACCTTTAATCAAAATATCACTGTTTTTTTCTCAAATTTTGCTGAAGTTTCACGTCCTCCCGAGCCCAGCAAAACCAAAACAAATGAACAAACACCAACAAATGAAGGCCAAAACCATGCAGAAATAGATGTTTCCAGATTTCTAGTAATTGCCATCAAAGACATAGAAGAACTGAAGTATTTTGCTGTCAATAAAAACACCTCGCGCTCGACAAAACAATGGATGAACGTGTTCAAAAGCTGGTGCACATCCCGTCGTCTTGAAAACACAAACAATGGCGCCTGAAGAACTTGACAAAATCCTTTGTAAGACTTATCTACGCAGAGGTGAAAAAAAAGGACGGCGAAGATTACGAGCCAGATTCTCTCAGAATAATGCAAAGTTCCATTGAGCGTCATTTGAAGGAAAACGATTATCCAGTGACCAGTGGCAGTAAGCATCGTACGAGCGAGGGAGTTTCATAATTCACAAGAAATCCTCCCTCTGGCCAACCGCGAATCTTCGTAAAATAGACGAGAACCAAAGAAAAGATTTGTTTCACATCATCAGTGGATACAAAGAAGTCTCCAACCAAAATAATACAGAAATCTCCAAACAATCGATCGTGCAACGAGCATGAACTTTGTATTGACTAATCTCTGTTTTTGTTTTTATAATTACGATGCATTTTACACGCTCTAGAGAATTTTGTCACATGACATTTTTGTCACATGATCTTTGTTTAAATTAAATACCGTTTCCGGTTCCGCTGTCGCATAGTGTTTAATTTTTAATGGTATGATTTCAAAATGGATCTAATAAAGTGGCAATTGAACTTCGTGTCGTGCAATTTTGGTCTGAAATCAAACTTGCGATTACAAATCGCACTCCCGCTACGCGGTCGTGCGATTTTGTAATCACGCGTTTGATTTCAGACCAAATTGCACTCCACTCAGTTCAATTACCATTATGTATCAACACCGATATCCGTAACGAAACCCGAAGCAACCAGTGGCGCAACTCCGACGATACGATATCGTGGTTTACCAATATACCCAACAAGAATAGGCACACGTTTTTATCGTTCGACATCGTAAATTTTTATCCATCCATTTCCGAGCAATTACTAGATGACGCCATCAATTGGTCTAAGCTATTCACCACCATTTCCGAAAACGACATCAAAATCATCAAACACGCAAGAAAATCCCTCCTTTTTAACAACGGCAAAGCATGGACAAAACAAAACTCGCTCAACTTTTTTGACGTAACCATGGGCAGCTATGACGGCGCCGAAATATGTGAACTAGTTGGCCTATTTTTCCTCAGCACGCTCGAGAACCGATTTGGAAACCAAATAGGATTATACCGAGACGACGGCCTAGCAGCTATCACCACCACCTCCGGAAGATTAGCTGACAAGGCGCGCAAAGATCTGATCCAAATCTTCGCAAATTTCGGCCTAAAAATCACGGCCGATGCTAACCTGAAATGCGTGAATTTCCTTGACATAACGTTTACGTTTGACCTAACTGACGGTACGTACAAACCATTCAGAAAACCTAACGACGAACCACTTTACGTTAACCGACTATCTAACCACCCCCCCCTCCATACTACGCCAACTACCATTGTCCATTATCAATCAACAAACGCATCAACAAACTCTCATGCGACAAACGAACATTCGACGCTGCCGCACCGCTCTACAACGACGCCTTAAAACACAGCAATTTTGACACAAACCTCACATACGAACCACCCGCTCAGAACGGAAACGACTACCCTAACTATAATCAACAACGAAAACGGAACAGACAACGCAACGCTATTTGGTATAACCCACCTTTTAGTAAGAACGTTCAAACGAACATAGGGCGAGACTTTCTATCACTACTTGACAAACATTTCCCCTCTTCCAACAAACTATATAGCATATTCAACCGACATACTGTACGAGTCAGTTACAGCTGCCTACCTAACATGAAATCTTTTATTTCCCAACATAACAACAAAATACTCAACCAACACACTAAACAACAAACGAACACTCAAAACACAAACGAATGCAACTGCAGACGACCAGACGAATGCCCAATCGAGAAGAAATGCCTGTCAGAAAGCGTGGTCTACCAAGCTGATGTTACCACAGTTGACAACAACAAGACGAAATCATACGTAGGCGTAACGGGCGGACCATTCAAGAACAGATACCGAAACCACACAAAGTCGTTTTCACACAGAAAATACGCCGATGAAACGGAACTGTCAAAGTATATTTGGAAATTGAGTGATTCTAAGCGCGCGTTCAAGATAAATTGGTCGCTAAGAAAGAAAATTCCCGCCTACAAAATCGGCTCACGAAGGTGTAACTTGTGCTTGGAAGAAAAACTAATCCTACTGAAGGACCGGAACACGAACTACTGAACAGACGCTCTGAACTTTTTAGTAAATGTAGACACGTAACACGACACCTCGTTTCATCATGTAAATA